>JAUZST010088014.1:0-19786 GCA_034779995.1 Parotocinclus haroldoi
TACAGGTCTTTGCCTAACATTTCCATTTACTACAAAAAAAGAAGCTAAAAGTCACTTCAATGGATAAGTTCTTCAAACGTTGACTGGAATTTAGTAAGAACCTGTTTTTTACCTTATTATGCTTCACATGCTGAGTACCTATACATTGTGTTGTAGATTGTTTCGAAAAACTTGTTTACGCATTTATTTTTCAATTTATTTTTATTTTTCAAACAAAGTTGGTAAGCAACAGTAGTTCTTGTTTGTACGTTTGCTATATGTGTAAATCACACAATAACGGTTTCATAAACACTTAATATGTTATATAGCACATCCCATCTTGTAACATAGGGCATGTTCGTTTAATCGGATCAGCCGGTTATTAGGACCAAAATGATCTTGTCCCGATTAACCGGAATCGACTGTATATGAATCAGCTATTTATGTCATTTGGCCTATCTTGCAGGAATGGATGTCACACATGCTACATAGTAATGTATCTTTTAGTAGTCACAAAATAATAGAATAACACATTTTATTTATAAGTGCCTTTCAAAGAACACAAGCACATGGGTGCAATGGATGCTTATTGGTACAATGAATCTTAGAGCACCTTCCTTAAGTGGATTTAAATCTGATTCAGTTCATTTAGACATGCATTTTTTATGGTTTACTCTTTCCAGATACAATACAATCATTGTACTCAAGACACATGAAATTACCTTGCACACACAATGGGACAGTCTTTTACAGGCAGGGCATCATAATCTTATGCACAAAATACATAAACACAAATTACATTTTACAGTTATTGAAACCACCTTGTCCATGACTATATTTAGGTATGTGTTATATGTTAAACGGATTTACACCCAGGGTTTCTCTGAAGAACAATATCCAGAGCACAGCACTTCCTTAACTTACTGACTTGTCTTCTGCCCACAGTGCATTCTGGCGCATCACTTTATCACAGCTTCTACTGTTCTCTAAACCTTAAATGTTTATTGAAACCCACTTCCCAGTACTTTGTTGCATCACTTCACCACTGGTGTAAATGCAACTGTGTGTCATAAAGCAAGCAACTAAAGCTGACATGTGGTGTACAGTAGCCCAGGTTAGCCCTTATAAAGAAACAAGCAGAGCTTTTAGTCCTGCTGTCATATTAAATTCACCACTTTACGGTAATCCTTCATACCAAGCCTTCAACACAGTCTCCCATGTTCTGCTATTGAGAGATATTCAGCACCAAGCTGCACACACTTCAGCTGCTATCTTTTCATCAATCACATCTCCACACACTAATATACCTTGTCATCTGGGCCCTTTTATGAATCCTGTTTCCACTGTTATATGCTGAAAATGTATATTGGGAAAATAGATATTAAGTAACACTGACTCAATCTATCATAGCAGACTAAAGTGTGTGGCTGAATTTTAAATAATATAGTTTTCACTGCAGTGTTGTTAATTGAGCATTGGCATATATGCATAGCACAGAAGGCCCTTGGGAAATATTTTTGTATAGCCTATGGACTACTAATCTGAAGGCTTCCATTAATGGGGCCTTGTTCAAGGCCCTTAACCATACACTGCTCAACTCAGGTGAAGCAAATGGGACATTTACCCAACAACATACATGTCTCTTTGGTATACTACCTAATAAATGGGGTACTGAGTTTCAAACTGCCATTAAGAGTGCCATTAAGGTACTCAGGGAATGATGGTACTAGATTCCTCTATAAGGGAAGTCTAATGTAAGACCAAAATGTCTGAAGTAACTTAATTGTTGTTAGGGTCAGATTTCTGTCTGTTATACGCTTTGAGCATTATTCCATTTTGAGCCTTATATTTAGTGATGTCAAGTCCGTTTGCCACTGCAACACAAGCTTCTCCTTTGTTCCTTGCTGCAATCATTGTTATCTACTCTGTTTAAGAGTTACTACTATTGATCAGCTGTTACTTGTGCTGGCCATTTACTGTGTTTCACTATGTGCTGCATATCCCCTTGCACGAGCCCAGCTTACTGCCATTACGCAAAGTCTGAGCTTACTGTAATATTTAAGAGCCATTTCCGGTTTATGATTTGACTCTGCTGAACTAGCGTTTTTGCTTCCATTTCTCTTGCAGACCACACTGTTGTGTCTGGTTTTGAAGTGGCTTTTCTGTTCTGTTCGGCATTGTGTTTAGTGTTCTCACACTATAGTGATTCCCTTATTTTGAGTCCTTCTCTTCTTGAGTTTCTTCGTCTGCCATTTAAAGGTTTTCACTTGTTTCCATGATTCACTATCCCTGTTGTTTAGCACTTCTGTATCGCACAGGGCTTGCTCTTGAGGGATCCAGGTTTAATCTCCTCTGTGTTCTTTCCATTTTTCACCCCTACACCCTGTATATATAGTACTGTGGGTTTTTTTTTGCTAGATTTTGCTGCACTTCAAACCCATACTTCCATATCCATACATACATATAACCACAACTATGTATATATGTATATACTTAAAATTTATGTGATACTTCAAATTGAAATACTACTCTCCTAAGCCCCAGACCCAATCGCTGGTCTTCTGACCCAGCCTTCCTACTTGCACTTGGTTCTGTCTCCCATTCACGTGAGTGAACCTTAACAGGGTTAAGCTGTAATCTTGCTTGGATATAATCATCGATGCAAACATGCCATTAATAAATACAGCATATTTAATCTGTAGTTGTTAAGTATGAATCCAAGCTGGGGCAATACATTTTTATGTAGTACTGTTCTATTATTATAATTATCTATTATTATTATTATTATTTTATATAAACTAAGTTATGAAACAGTTACACAAATTCAGATATTTCAGCTATTCATTATGTAATAGTTTCATACCTTAGTTAGCTTCGGTCTAAAATACTTTCATGTTATACAATTACAGTGAGCCATTGCACCAGATTTTTAATACCATCCATTTTGGTTGGTATAATCCAGTTAGTTGGTGGGGCAATACAGCCTGATTTCTCAGTGCAGCTGTTTGACCTTTATTTCTGAATTTATACTATTCCTTTATTCTGACACGGACAGCTAGTCATGTTCCCAGTGGGCATAAATGTCACTCAGCGTTCACAAAAGTTTCCATATCTGATGCACAACACTGTAGCAAAGGTGGCAGAGGACGTCTGACATTTCAGCCTTTCACTTTTCAGCAGTCATTCAGGAGACAGAAATAATTTGAAAAAGAGAGAGGAAATTTTAGCACGAGGGACTTAGGGACGGTGTGGAGAGAGGTTGACCTCTGCTCTGAGAGCATGAGATTTATAACTGATCCTACACCAGCATTACTGATGCCAGATATAGCCTTACAATTGAATCCATCTTATTTTGTGATTTACGGTGCATATATATTATAAAGGTGCAGCCACATTGGAGCACCATAGCACCCAGTTCATAAACTACTGCCCTCTAGTGGTTCATACACTAATCAGCCGGCAGGCTTGCAGGTGCAACGAAGCTATTTATTATCATAATTATTCCAAGAAGCATTAGAAGCTATCCATTCCCACCAATAATCATGTGATCGCAAAGGCTAAATGCCAGTTTAAACAATATTCAATTATGTTACGTTCTTTGTTTGTGTCGTACATATTCCCCAAACCTTTTCTTGTACATTTATCTGTTGCAAAAGCTCAAAAGTTGTAAATTCAGTTATTATTATTATTATTATTATTATTATTATTATTATTATTATTATTATTATCATTATTATCATCATTATTTGTTGTTGTTGTCTTATATTAATTCTCACCAATGACCCTTGGTGTCTTGTTTACAAAATGAGGTTCTAATTCTAGATCAGTGGAAAACATCTGAAACATCATGTTGCATCAGCTCTTTGCTCAAAGCAGGTGGCCTTCTCAACTAGGATTAAGAATTGGTGGACCTAAGAATTACCCTAAAGCAGCAGGGGAGAGAGTGTGCATCTTAAACAGCAAACATTCAAAAGAGCAATTACCTCATGAGAGACACATAATAATACCACTAAATGCCACTGTAATGCTTTAAAAACAGGTCAATGTCTATATAAAGAATGCAGAGTTATCGCATAGTCAATAAACAGTGGCACTTTAAGGGCTCTGTGAGTAAACAGTTTTCCAAATGAGAGCTGGGCTGACCCAAATAGCAGAAAGGTCCAAGCCAAGAATGGCTTATGCATTATGTAATAAAGGCATTTTTTGGAAAGTAACTGAACTGAAGTTATAATAACTACAGGGTTAATGAAAAGATTTAGGACACCCCTTTATTTTAAAAATAAAAGGGAAACTGACATATCTGACCTATATAGATTTGATCTATATGTCGTCTGTACATATGTCATTCATATTATTTTGTATGCTATGTATTACTTGTTGTTGAACCTAACCATTTATTTATCCGTTCACTTATTCAAAGGGGCAGTGTGGAATAAACATTACACCTCCTGGCATGTTTTAGGAGGTGGGTGTAAATATGTGCATCAAAAGGAAACCCACAAGGAAACAGTAAGAACTATAAAAACTCCACACCTAGGACAAACATGAAAAAACATTAATGCTCACTGGACAAAACAGCTTTTAATGCGTTATTTTGAATATTTCCCAGATGCATACGCTTCACAGTGAATGTGATGTAGATGTTTTACTGGATTTATTGGATGATGCACTTTGCGTTGCTAGGCATTGAAACATTGCTTCTGTTCATGATGATTATTCAACTTTAACCTTCTATTTGTAAATCTCAAACAAAACTGAGCTCCCAGGCTTCAACAAATCCAGTAAGAATTAGACATTATTTTCAATATGTATAATATGCAAACCTTAACTTACAAGATGTGTTATCATGTAAAAACCTTATTAGGCAACAAAATGAATTGATGTATCTGGCCAATAGATGAAGTGCTAATTCCCTGTATGTCACCTAGCTTTAAAAAACACCAGCCAGCATTGAGGCTGCCAAACTGCTACTGTGCTTGCGAGTAAGCATTTTTTAAATATCTCCTGTAGGTAAAAGCCTCCTGATCTCTTAGGAGAAATTGTGTGTTTTGGCTGAAGTTTGGTCGACACTTTAATGGGACAGATTTATTATTTGTCTCCTATAGAAAGTGTGTGTTAATATCAGGTATGCTGGTATCCAATCTATTTGCATTCCCTAGTGAATTCCCATAAAGCTTTTACAGTTAATTGGACTAAGACAATGCCCAATATTTGGAAGTGTTTCTATATAGAATAGAATAGAAAGCTTTATTGTCACCCCCCCCCCCCCCAAAGCTGCTTTCTTATTTTTCAAGTTCTCTTAAAATATGATTGCCCATCTCCCTCTGATAAAAAAAAAAACACAAGTAGCCAATAATTAACCAACAGATTATGTAAAAATCTTTCTTTAACAAGTCATTACCTGCAGCATGAGTCCTTCCCATGACATGATCACTGTTCCAACAAAATAAATAAATGGAAAATAACAACCGCTAATAATTTTGTCTACTGACTAATAATTTTAGTATTATATGTTTATAACCATCACTGCAATATATTAGATCCTTGTCTGTGATTTTAAAGCACATGTAATGTAGGAATACTTTGTTCAGTGGGATGAATTAATGCACCATCTTTCAAAAACATTTTCCACCTCAGGAGATCAGGAATTTTTCTATTTGTCATGATTTCATGTAACAAACTAGTATTAGTTTTAGTATCTGGGCTTTAAAAAAAATATTTCTGCAGATATTACAATGCTTGCTGGTGTAATGAGTACACTGGTTGGCAGAATGATATGCTAGTTTTACCATTTACCAGGGGGGAAAAGTGATAGCACCAGGATGCTTTGTGAGAAGTGATGGGAGTACTCTTCTGGGAAACCCTGGATCTGGGCATTCATGTGAACATTAATTTCACACCAATATGGAGCAGGTAGTTACATGCACAGTGAATTTGAACACCATGTAGGCTGAGTTGGATCACATGCAATCATGTGGCTCCTCTAACACATCTGAAGATTTTGATCTTTTCACACTCTTCTTATGTCATACATAATGTGCTATATTTGCAAACTGTAAATATTGGAAATTTGTTTTGGGCCCCACTGGCGCAGATTTATTGAGGTTTGAGAAGTCAGACACATTAATGATTCTTGATTTATGGATTGGCATCTGGCAATTAGATTTTGCTACTTAGAGAGGATGACCAATCATCAGAAGAGCAGCTGTGTGTCTAGGCAGAGCAAATGAAAGGTGCATTGTCCAATGAATGGTGAGATGTTTTCTTCTTTGCAAAATGCACCTCCATCCATTCAATGCCAGCAAAAGCTTTTGCATCTGGGCTTTGCTCAGAAAGAAGCTGTTTATCCACTGACCTTTAATCTCTCATCCTTCTAAAACACTTAAATTCACATTTAGCAGACACCATTATCCAGAGTGACTTAGAACTGCTAGAAGACCCCACAGTGGCAGATAGGTTTGTTTTGAATGCTGCACCTTTTGGCTATAGTCCAACATCTTATACACCATTCCACCATGGCTTCAAAGAAGATTTTACATCAAGGTCGGCTCCACGTAGGGGCAAGATCAAATAAATTCCTTGCTCTTTCAATAAAATGTTTTCAGTGTTGCACATTTTAATATTACAAGTAGACAAAATTATCTACAGTAGCTGAAACAGCCTCATCACACAGCTAGCTCTCATCTCTGTCTCTCCAAAATGCTTTTTCCCAGGTTGCCCAGCTCACTTACACCCCTTCCCCTTCAGCCCCCAATACATATCTGATCACTGATAGTTTGCAGGTGAGCCAAGAAGTAGCATGAGTGTCTAGTGCCAGGTTTCAGCATGGAGAAGCAGTGAAATAAATTCCAGGTTGTTTTCTCACTCAAACAAGCACAGAGATGAGTGACCACTTCCACTGCATGTAACTGACTGAGGATAAATGGCCTGTGTCTGACAGATCCTGACTGTACGTAAAGCCCTGGCCAGGCTGTAGTTTTGCACTGTTTTGTTTCATATAATCACAGTGTTTTTTTCCACTCAAGCTTCCAGCATCTCCCAAAGAGAAAGTTAATGCTGTGTGATGTATCTGTGTTTCAGAGCATTTAAGAAGTGTAGTGCTGCTTGTGCCGGTACTAATAGTAGTAGCAATGATGCTGATGGTAGTAAATCAGAGACAGCAGCTAGCATAAGTACACCTTTACCATCAATAAGCACTGCTTCTGTACCTCCCCCAGCAATTACTGCAACAAAGCAGCCTGCTCAGCTACCCAGTGACTTAAAATGCAATGCACTATCTCAGCCAATACTGGGTAGCTGCCCAACATGTGTATTCTGCACAACAACACAAAGATAACTCAATCATGCGTGGTACTACACACGGCCATGGCTAGAATATTCTATTATTATAGAAAATTCTATTATGTTGTGTGGTGACACCTGCTTTTGTTTTCCCTGTCCAAAATATGGCAGCACTGTTAATGAGAGGCATGTTGTTTTTACCTTAACTGGTTTTAAGAACACCAATATTTTATTTTAAAAAAAAATTCAGATTTCCACCTTGTTGTGGTCAGGGGGTGCCTCGGTGACCTTAATAGTTATCCCAGCAGGAGCTTAGTCTTCAGATGGTACACCCAAGTTGGACTGGTCTGATAAGTGCAATCCACTTATTTAATTTGAGCCTAGACACATAGCTAACAACCTGATTCCATGAAGAAAACACTGTTATTACAAGCACAGAAAAAAGGTGTTGGAGCCTGATTTGTACGCATGATGCCCCCTTTACATTTCCGACTGCCCCCTCATACTATATATGCTTATCTAGAACCGACCCTGTTTAACATGCAGGCAGTAAAAGCCTAGGAGCTGTACTTTAAAGACCAAGCTGTGCAATATTGTAGTGACATGTTTTATAATTTCCTCTGCGGCAACAATGTATAAGATAGATAATTTAATTTACTTTAAAACAGACACATTTTATAATGAAATTGTGAGGGAATCCAGGCTTCCATCCATATTCCAGAGAAATGTGTTAAATTGGTTTCTCTAAATGTGTCCAAATGAATGTGTGTGTGTGTGTGTGTGTGTGTGTGTGTGTGTGTGTGTGTGTGTGTGTGTGTGTGTGTATAGACACAAAATAATAGAAAGTTTTGACATTTTTAATATTATCTGAACTCATGGTCCCCATGAGGTTAACTGCCTTTTGACAGAAATGGCAACAAACAATGGTCGGTTCGAGCCTGAACTGAATTAAGCTGGTGTGGAAAAAGAGTGAGAGAGTGATTAAGTGATTGAGGATTGTAAGTACTGTACATGGTTCCCTGGCATATGCTAAGCACAATTCAAGGTGTAATATCGTTGAAGGAAAACTAGGTGGTGCTAAACGATGTTTGGAGGCAGACGGTCAAACCGGAGAAGGAAGAGTCCGTGTTGGTGTGTTTGTCGTGTCTGGTGCTTTTTTTTTACTAGAACTCATCATGTCTCTCGAAATAGAATCAGCAGAGTAAGTATACCGACGTTTAAATATGATTTTTAGGTATAATGTGCATTAATGCTATTTCCCTTAAAAGCACGTTGCAGTAGTTTAGGCATGCTGTGTAAACGTAGCCTTTCATTAGTTAGCATGTAGCATAGTTATTCAATAGTGTTTGTGTTGAGAAGAGAATGTTGTCACAAGATTAAAGCTATTTGAATTATGTGCCCTCTTATAAAAGTACCCTTGTTTTTTTTTTTTAAATATCGTAATATCTAAAGTCTTTTTGCTGTTGGATAGCTGGCTTACTTTGAGCAAATGATTTAACCCGTTAGCCGCACGAGCTAATATGGTTGTCTAGTCGACGTGTATGAAACGTTACAAATGTAAAGTTTGTGTTGAAATAGGGTGTAAATGCTGCGAAGTAACACTTGTTCATTTTTTGCATTGTGTTATTTTAAATATGCATTTGGTTATCTAGTGCTTATGTCACTTAACATGATTTAGTAGTATATTTTCACTATGGATTTAGACCATATTCCTCCTCCACCAAACTTTGCAGTTGGTACAATGGTATATAGTGTTCTCTTGGTATAGGACAAGATCAAGGACAATATTTCACTAGAAATTGTGTATACATCATTTTAGCTCGGTTTTGTATTTCTATGTTATAACGAAACACCATGGTTTTAAATATGCATGTACTTCAGTTCTCATCGTTAATGCATCCCGCAGCCTGCCATAAAATCCACACTGTATAAGACGTTATATGCGTTCAGGATTGTATTATATTAAAAGTTGTATTGTACAGGTGCGCCATGATTCATAATGGAGATACATTCCAACAAATCCTTTGTATTTTTGTAATAGTGTTAAATCTCACATGGTGTAGTGCATAGTGGATTGAAAGTGAAAATACACTTAGGGTGCTAAACCGCAAAGGTCACACTGAAAACACAGCACAGATCTTCACTGGGAAAGAGCTATTGTTAGACTGCATTACTGGGTATTGAATCGTGAATTGAGTTTCGGGATCGAGTTGCCTGGCTCGACCCAAGTTTAAACAATTGTACCGAGCAAACAGCGAGAATTTTTTTAGTCAACATGGGGCAAAAACTGAGTTTGACAAGTTCCACTATATATTTACAGCAGAGCTTTGTTTCAGAGCAACTCTACAATAATCTGTCCCCACTGCCCCAAATGAGCAAGCCTAGGGTGACAGTGGCATGGAACGTCTCAATAAATGTAATGAATATGTAACCTAGACATTTATAATAATCATTTTAATATACATGTTTATTCTTAATAAAGAAATGAAATGGAGAATGACTTAAGGTAAATGTAGAAAATGAAAATGTATACATAAGTGAAAGAAAATGCTTTATTATAACAAAATGCTTTATATTACAAAATGTAGTTAAATAGTAGAGATGCACTATATATATATACATACACACACACAGACAGCTCAAAAAATAGTGGGTACATGACTGTAACCTAAATAATGCTGTATAACTGCTCCCTCACTAGTATTGAACTATATAAAAGAGACACTTGAAAAACTGAAATGTAACACGTTATTGTCATCAGTCTATGTCTAATAAACAAACAAACACAATTTGAAGCAGAATTATATTGTGAATTAATGTTAGTGAGAGCAGTGTGTTTCTCATGTGTGGTTGTGTTTGTAGTGCTGTCGCTTAAAGCACATATGGTTATCTTTGACTGGCACAGAATCGCCTATGTGAAACTGATCAGCCATTTGGCTGATCAATTGAAAACCGACCGGCTGGTGATTGGTGCATCTCTATTAAATAGAGCATATTAGGCAGCAGTAAATAAATAAATATTAATTGGCAAGATTGCCTGTGAGGAATAACTATACTCTCTCTATATTCTCTCCCTGCAGCGTCATTCGTCTGATCATGCAGTACTTGAAGGAAAATAACTTGCACCGCACTCTTGCGACACTGCAGGAAGAGACCACTGTGTCCCTCAATACAGTGGACAGTATTGAAAGTTTTGTGGCAGATATCAACAGTGGCCACTGGGACACTGTGCTACAGGCTATTCAGTCCCTCAAGCTCCCAGACAAGACTCTGATTGACCTCTATGAACAGGTGAATTTATCTGAATATAGCTATAATTGCCATTCCCCATTAGTTTATTTTATCTTTATTTATTGTATTTTTGCTGTTGGGTGTGTAATAGGTTGTTCTGGAGCTGATTGAGTTGAGAGAACTGGGTGCTGCCAGGTCTTTGCTGAGACAAACCGACCCCATGATTATGCTAAAACAGACTCAGCCCGAGCGCTACATTCATCTGGAGAACTTGCTTGCTCGATCCTACTTCGACCCTAGAGAGGTGGGTGATGAGCCTTATTGAGGATTGCATGCTGCAAGCCAGCGTCTTCTGTGAAACTGTTACTGTAACATACAGATATGATTGTGTGTGACCGCAGGCTTACCCTGACGGCAGCAGTAAGGAAAAACGTCGTGCGGCCATTGCGCAGGCGCTCGCGGGAGAAGTCAGCGTGGTGCCACCATCTCGTCTCATGGCCCTGCTTGGGCAGGTGAAAAATAAAGCTTTCTGTTATTATTAACATATGAGTGGAACTCATATTCTTAAATACATGCATAATATCTTTTTAGCTGTTACTGCTACCCCTTTATTCTATATCCAGCCTTAATATATGAGAGCTTAGCTAAAGTTAGTTGATTTACTACGAGTACTTTTTATTGACTGCAAATCTGATTGCAACAGTCCATTTTGGAGACAATTCTGGTTTTCCTTGATATGATACATGACCACCTTTCAACTGGGTAAAACTTGCTTTTGATTCAATGTGGTGGCTTTCAAGATCGCATCCAGGTTTTGGACATAGCCTAAAAGAGCTCCCACACCCATTACTTGTTGGGGTATTCAGATGTCATTTTCTCTGCCACCCTAGGTTTGTTCAATTTGGGATTGACCTCTTAAGATAATAGAATGTTGTAAAGCTGATTTGAGACAATGCACCATTGTAAAAAAAAAAAGCCATATAAATTACTTTGACTTTGAATTGTTTGTTTCTAAAATAAAAGGGTGTCTTGTGTCTTTTGACTCACCCTGTATGTACAAATTTCCTGTATGTTCTGATTGTATTCTAAGAAAGAGACTGAGAAATAATTATATATAGTCAATATAATGACTATATATATATATATATATATATACATACAGTTGCTAAAACAACAAATCTAGAGGTGGTTAAGATTTTATTGACGTGTAATGATTTTAGCAGCATAATATTTGTATTGTAGAATAAAGATCTCTCGATAGTCATGGTTTTGTGAACTTCTGACTGTGTCTCTCTTGTTCAGTCCCTGAAATGGCAGCAGCATCAAGGTCTCTTGCCTCCTGGTATGACCATTGACTTGTTCAGAGGTAAAGCGGCTGTTAAGGATGTAGAAGAAGAGCGATTCCCTACACAGCTCAGCAGACACATTAAGGTAATGTTCCATTCACTGGAAGATGCAGAGAGTAAATAATTTATGTAAATTTCTTTTTAACAGATGGGCTTACTCTGGGAGGCTTTTGGGAATGTTGTTACAGTAACTAAATTTAGCTAAGTTTATTTTGCATGTTTTTGCCCCTGTTTAATCTGGTCACAGGGCGCAGGCATGCAGTGTGCTCTGAACATTTTGCCAGTGCACTGCAGGGTGGGTAGAGGTTGCTGTTGCAGCATCACATCCTGTGTACCTGTATCATTGGACAGTGTCCAAACTGAAAAGGGACTTTTTATTTTTTAAATAAATACCATGGTTTTGTACTGAACACTTGCAAATAAGCCAGTTACAGAAGCTTATTGGCTTTATTTCATGGACTTCTTATTTTTAATTACCGAATGACTACTGAGTGTCTACCGTGTTACGAACACAAATGACTGCTAGACATGAAATTAATAATTCTGGCAGTCCAATCTCTTGTCCCATCTTTCTACAACTGCTGATGATCCAGTTATTGATGATTAATTGAGTTCTCCAATATTTGTGAGTGCAGTTTGGTCAGAAGTCCCATGTGGAGTGCTCCCGCTTCTCTCCTGATGGGCAGTATCTGGTTACGGGCTCTGTTGATGGTTTCATTGAGGTCTGGAACTTCACAACTGGCAAGATCAGAAAGGTACAAACTATATTCTTATGGACATTTTCATACTGTGTTTGTGTAATCAATATTTTGCATTTTAGTAGTTTTTACTATGAAGTCTCTTGTGAATTGCATGTTAAGTTTTAATTCACATCTGTGTCATGCAGGATTTAAAGTATCAGGCGCAGGACAACTTTATGATGATGGACGATGCAGTGCTCTGCATGTGTTTCAGCAGAGACACAGAAATGTTAGCGACAGGAGCTCAGGACGGCAAGATAAAGGTATATATGTGTGGCTAGGAAGGTCTGACTGTGTGCTGTGTTGGGTTCAGGACTGGCTCATCCATGTCATGACCTTGCTTTTTTGCACTGGTGCACAGCCAAGTTGGAACATATAGATGCCATCATCAAACCCCCTCCACCAGTTAGCATGTCTTCCCCCTGTCTGTGTGGGTTTACTTTGGGTACTCCAGTGCCCTTCCACAGTCCAAATACATGCATTAGATTACTCTAAATCTAAATAGATCACTTTAAATTGGCCTGACCAGAGTGTTTGTGTTCATATGTGACATTGTATATCTCTATGGAGCTTGTCGTGCCATTTATACACGCCTTATATTGCATGCGCAGATGGTTTACCCATGCTATCTGAACTACTGCTATCCAAATTCCCACTATAATGCAGGTATTTGAACCCTCTATCTGAACCACTAGCTCCCACAACAACAAAGGACAATCCAAAACCACCCCCATGCAATGATGCACATGAGAAATGTGGTGAGGTATAACAGTGGTTACACAGAGAACAGAGACAACAATTGGCTGGCGAGTCAATTAATAATGTCCAAGATTATAAAGATAAAGATTTTAAAGATCCTAAAACACGGCAGGAAATAATTTTATGTATTTAAAAAATAACGGTATTCAGCTCATGTACTATGAGGTACATAATGGTTCAGCTGTATGATCTTACCCTCAGACAACTGCAGACAACTTTCACTCATCAGTTATATTTGTATTCCACTGTTATTGCAAACCCAACAACAAATATTGGTCACAAAACATGTAATCGAGAAATTGTCCCCATTTCTAACCATACGGAAATTTCATGAATACATTTGGCTATGTCTGTAGGTTTGGAAAATCCAGAGTGGGCAGTGTTTACGTCGTTTCGAACGTGCTCACAGTAAAGGTGTGACTTGCGTGAGTTTCTGTAAGGACAGCAGTCAGATCCTGTCAGCCTCATTTGATCAGACCATCAGGTAAGAGTTTGCACTGAGCATTCTGTTTTGATATATAACAGATATGCATCTGTTTAGCAAGTTTCAGTTTAAGGGAAAAGAAAGAGACCAGCAGGACAAGTTTTTTTTTTTTTTTTTTTTTTTTGGACAAAACCATGACCAAAACCTAATGTCAATCTGGGTGCCAGAGAGCAGAGAGATTAACTCGGATAGTAGCGACCTCCCCACTTTCCATTTCTGATAAAATACTGTAGCTTTGGCTCTCTTCCTTTACCTGATATTGTTTGTTGTGCTGTTTAAACAAAGAATAATATTTGAAAGTTCACAATGACAAATTAGCCACAAATGGAGTTTGTGGTTCAAATGGAGAACTCTGCAATCAAACCCAACAAAGTGTTTTGGTTTTTAAAGCAACCAACAAAATTAGAAAGCTGTGCAAGCTGGTCCCATTTAGATAAATGTTTAAACACCTAATCAGATTTGGCAAATCATCAAACATATGGAAACCCTCATTCCATTTAAATAAGCACTGTGTACCTAGAGAGGATTTGCTTTGCAAAAAAGTTCAGTTTGGCTGAGCACCCAGCTGTGTTGCAAGCATGTTTCTTTCTCCTTCACTTGCGACTCAAATTTACAATTTTTGCAGCTTGAATGCTAATTTATGTTGGTTTATGTTACAAGCAGCACAAAGTGTAAGAACAGAATAGAATATGCTTCTCTAGTTAATGTGCCAGAGCACAGAAGCCGCTTTATCGACTCTTTCCAATTTCCAGCATTAGTTTAGCACAAAGTCCTGTTGTTTAAATACCCACTGGTTGCGAAATATATTCAAACAGTGTTTAAGCTCAACACAGGTGCTTACGTTTGGACAAGTAACGCTACACGTGTCACTACATCTGGACCAATCATTGCTTCCTTACATCTCTCAAGAATATACATGAAGCTGGAGTTTTAAAAGTCTGTATACAAGGCATTATAAGAATTACAGTCACTACCAACTCCTGTCTTGTGAACATGCAAGAAAGTGAACCCAGTTTGAAGAAATCTGAAAGTTTCTTTATTAATTTTAATTGTGTGGAATTCAGTTCACAGTTTTCTGAAACATTAAACAGGCAGTATGTAATCACTGTTTGTGTGAGGTGTTTATATGAATAATAGTAATCGAAAATATGATGTCATTCGCAAAGCGAACAAAAAAGCAAGCTTTCATTATTTCAGCTCGCAAATTTTCTGGTTTTGAATTTGTTTTGTGATATAACTCATTTGTACTGCTGATTTGACAGTATGCTGAATATTTTTCAGTTTCACATAAAATACAGCTTATCAGGTAGTAGGAAATAAGTTAACATGGTTGGAGGGTATTTCTGTTTGTGCTTCAGAGTTCATGGTCTAAAGTCAGGCAAGTCTCTGAAGGAGTTCAGAGGGCATTCGTCATTCGTTAACGAAGCCACATTTACTCCAGATGGCCATCACATCATCAGCGCCTCCTCAGATGGAACTGTAAAGGTATGCACACTGTCATCTTAACTCTTAACCTTTTCTGTTATATAGTTTATAACTATAGCTGTAACATTTCCTAGTCACTGATGGATAAGCCTGAAAACAGGGGTGTCTGATGTTATACACAAACTGTCAGTGTGGTTGCAAACCTCCACTGTGAGGCTCGCAGCAGTCTGGGACTCACCTCACCTGTGGGGAAGGAAATGACGTATGGTTTCTACCCTACCCGTACTCTGACACAAATGACGTATATGCTCTTTCTGCATGCAGAATTGTTACACATGTTTAATAAATACGTGTCTATTAATCTACGATTGTCTCTCGTGATTATCCTCATAATTATTATTAAGTGTATTACCTCCTAAGGTTTTTAGTGTACTGTGTGCACAACATGTTTACTGACTTACTTACCGACATGTGTAACAGCATTAGGTTAGCAGCATTTGCACGTAGAAGCGCAGACCTAGAGTGTGAGGCTCGTGCAACCAATAATGATTTGATTTTAAGTCGGCATTACATTACCCCTCGTCTAAAGTTGGTTTGATTGCCTTCCGTCATCATCTGTGCTCTCTAGCTCAGCCTAACAAGAACCATTTTTGCTCTGAAATTTCCATCATCCTCACCGTGTTTGGCATAAATACATTTGGATACCCATATTTGAGTGCATTTCTATGTTAAATCTTAAATAATCTAGCATATTTGCTATGTTTGTGCCCAGATCTGGAATATGAAGACCACAGAATGTACAAACACCTTCAAGTCTCTTGGCACCTCAGCCGGTACAGACATCACAGTGAACAACGTGATCTTGCTTCCCAAGAACCCTGAGCATTTTGTCGTGTGCAACCGCTCGAACACTGTGGTCATTATGAACATGCAGGGCCAGGTAAGAATCATTCTGCTGTACCACAACCGTCAGTCTTTAAATTCCTGCCTCACCAAGAGAATAGCTCTGAAAATAGGAGTGTTTTTTTGTGTGTTCAATTGAAGATTTAACGTGAAGATTAGAAGGAATGTTCGTAGTTCATTGAGATGCGTTCATCCTGCAGATTGTGAGAAGTTTCAGCTCTGGTAAGAGAGAGGGAGGAGACTTTGTATGCTGTACCCTCTCTCCCAGAGGAGAGTGGATCTACTGTGTGGGAGAAGACTTTGTGCTCTATTGCTTCAGCACAGTTACGGGCAAACTGGAGAGAACCCTGACGGTAAGCCTTCATTTACTCCTGATAGCATGTACTTCAGTATCTGACAGTAATAATTTAGGAATTAGATTCGACTTTTATACATATGAAGACAGTTCTGTGCAACATCATAAATCAATCAGAACAGTGGAAAAAAAGAAACGCAATCCATTACTGAGAGGAAATGTGCCACAAATAAAGCAACAAATAAAAGCAACCCTCCATTAAGTTTTTCCTCATGTCTCTTGATGAAATCTAAACAGCATGGGGTTGTTTTTATTTTTAAAGACCAAACTGCTAAATTAGTTTCAGGAGTGAATATAAACCATCCTTAAATACAAGCAGCATTTCAGTGTGATCTTAAAACAATCTTAATGGTTACACGCATTACACAAATTACTTTACTTTCCATTACTGAGGTATGGCAAATGCTTTGATGGCCATAGTGAATAATAAAGGCATTGGCTTTAATTATAAATAAATATTTGATACAATAGAAAACTGCCCAGACATTTCCTGTAGTTTTTGACCAAGTTGGCACACACTGCAGTAGGGATTTTGGCCCAGTCCCCGATACAGATCTTCTCCAGATCTTACAGAGAGGTCTGTAATTTTTATTGTAAGAACACTTCAACTTTGAGTAACAAGATCTAAAAAACCCCAGAATATTTGGATATATTATTTATTTGATACAATAGAAAAACAGAACTTCTTTCCTGTAGTTCTTGACCAAGTCCAGTAGGGAATTTGGCCCATTCCTCCATACACATCTTCTCCACAAGACAGTCATGTTGGAAGACCCAGCCACGGCCCATGTTTACTGCTCTTACTGAGGAAAGGAATTTGTTGACCAAAATCAGACAATACATTACCCCATCTATCCTCATTTCAATATGGTGCAGTCATCCTGTCCCCTGTCATCCTGCAGAAAAGCACCCTCAAAGCACGATCTTTCTACCCCCTTGTTTCACGGTTGGGACAGTGTTCTTAGGATTGTACCCATCCTTATTCTTCCTCCAAACTCAGAGAGTGGAGTTCATACATAAAAAGCTCTATTTTAGTCTCATCTGATCACATGACTAGGTCTTCCTGTGTAGTTCTGGGCTGATTCCTGACCTTACTGAAAATCATAAATTCCCCACAAGGTGAGATCTTGCATGGCGCCCCAGACAAAGGGAGATTGACATTCTTCTCACCAAGCTGTTGTCTATTGTCCTGCAGCCCATTCCTGCCTTGTGCAGGCTTACCATTTTGTAGCTCTTTGGTCTTGGGCATGGTGGAGAGGTTGTTTATTGAGTGTGTGGACAGGTGCCTTTTCTACAGGTAACAAATTCACACGGGCACAATTAATACAGATAATCAATGCAGAATACATACAGGTATGCACATACAGGTATGTGAGAGCTGGAATTCTTGCTTGTTGGTAGGTGATCAAATACATTTTTCATACAATAAGATGCCAATTACTTATTTAAAAATCATACAATGTGGTTTTATGGATTTTTTTTAAAGATTCTCACTTGAAGTGTACCTACGATAAAAAAGACAAATACTTATTTTCCCCACTGTATGTAGTATACTGTGGTACAGTTAATGTTTCAGAAGGCTTGTTGCGTAACGAAAGTATTTTCTCATAAGGAGTTATGTAAATTGGTAAACAGTATGCGAATGGATGTGTTGCATAACTGTACATTTTTAAGTGTTTGTTAAAATTGCTTAAATGCACTGGATACTGGAAATAACACATTTTCATAACTTCTTTGCAGTCATACAGCCACTTGGTTTTTATGTATTTTAAACATGCTTATTTATGCTTTAATTTATTAAATTACTAGAGCATTTAGCCTACATCTTTGAGGCACGATTGATGGACACACAATTACGAAAAAAGAACTGACTTTGTTATTCGTCACCTGTGTATGATTCGTTGAACTGATTGTGTTCTTCAGGTTCATGAGAAGGATGTGATTGGTATTGCCCATCACCCGCACCAGAACCTGATTGCTACATACAGTGAAGATGGCCTGCTCAAGCTCTGGAAACCTTAAGCCTTTAGACCTGATCTGCATTGTTCAGGAATACGTAATGGACAGGTTAGATAGGAGTAACGTGTGTGTATATACACTTTTTTTTAAAAATTACGTTTGAGTGTAGGTAGTGTAAGCTTACTTATTCCTGTTTAAGAATGAACAGACAGTTTCCCCTCTTTTCTACTGTTCTTTTTGTTTGTGTTATAATCATTCATATACCCCTAGACTTTTATTTGGAAATTTCACTGAAATTAAATTGTGGTCTAAACTGTGTTCATGTATCATTGAAATGAAATTTAAAGAACGTAGTTGGTTGAGGAAATGCAGAGTTCAGGGTTGTGGTCCTTTAGGTCCTGCACTAAGCTTTATCATTAATGCAGAAATAAAGTAAGTCTCAGTTGAGCTGTTTATGGGAGCTGCTCAGTCACTGCAGCAAAATGTGTGGGTGCGCTGTACTGGAAGCAAAGAGGGGTTTAAATCGCAGCATTGCTGAGAGCATGCCAGTAAAAAAGAAAAAAAAGGAATCATCAAAGCACAGTGAAGCATGATGGGACTTCTGCGCTTCAGGCTGTTAAGTGGATTAAAATAATAGTCACTGATGCTGGAAATGGCTAAAATGGAGTTTGCAGAAAACCAGACTTGCATCTCAATGATGTAAACATACAGCAGGGAGCTTTTAGTGCTTACTTTCACCGTCAGCAGTCAAGGCCCTGTAAATCTGAAGGAAAACAGTTTTATTTTGCTGCATGAATATAATAAGAGCTAAACGTTTCCGGGGTGGCTCAGAGTGGGCTCCTTAAAACACCAGTTCCTGGCAGTCTTGACTTGAATCCTAGTTGAGGTTGTCCAATGTGTAGATGTATTTGTGAAACCTTGCAATGGACGGGTGTATTTTCAGGGTGTATCCTTGCCCGTGTCCAGTGAATTCAGGGTTAGGCTTCAGACCCTCCCTCAATACAGTATTAACAGGTGTTAACAGAACTCCTAAGTTCCATGGTAGCACAGTGATTGTTATTTTTAGCACTTACTCTATTTAAGCAGGGGTAGCACATATTGCACTGCTGCCTCACAGAAAGAAGATTCTCGGCTCAATCACAGGGTGGAGCAGCCTGGGTTCTCCCTGTGTCGGTGTGGGTTTACTCTGAGCACTCCATATCCACGTACATATATTACATATACATATATTACATATATTACATATATACATATACATATATAAATAATATACATATACATATATACATAATATATATATATATATATATATACATATATACAT
>JAUZST010088025.1:0-19784 GCA_034779995.1 Parotocinclus haroldoi
ATGTATGGAGTGTTAAGTAAAGAGAACGTTCCATTACTTCAGCGTGTTGCTTGATTATTCAACAGTTAAAAACACTATAATAGAGTATTTACTCAGCGGATGAATACTCACCAAAAACAAGAAGTAAGACTAGAGCATCTCTAGAGTCTCTACTTGCTGACATGACGAGTTTTTATCTGCGATGTTGTGTTCGCTGTTTGTGAAAGTTTCATTATAGACTGAATTCATTCAAACCCTATGATTCCACCCAAACATTCTGCAAGTTTTATGGCTAAAATAGTGTAGAAATACTTCAATAAATATAGCGTCCCTACTTCCTTCGTGGATTTTCGTTTATTGCTGGTGGTCCTGGAACGTAACCCGCCGCCATAAACCAGGGAACAGTGTATATTAAAAAAGCAAACGACTGCATTACAGTTTCATATGAATTAACAAGGATTCTTCAACGATGTTGTACTTTGATTTACTCGTATTGTTTGACTGATTGATTTGTGGATTCGGGTTAATAAGGTTCCATAATCGTTTACTGTCCACAGCATTGCATGAATGACAATTCGTATTCATAGTTTATAAAAGGTTTTCCATTTCACAGAACAAGAATTTGTGCCTCCTGAAATCGAGGGTGAAATTGACCAGGTTGCAGTGCTAACATCCAACATCCTCTTCTTCGTCATCCTCTTCGTTTTTGCCGTGTTTGAGACGTGAGTCTGAAAATCTTGGTTTGAATGTGTGTATCCAATCTACTGTCTCAAATCTATTGATTAAAAACTAAAAAGGAACTATAAAGAAGTTACGGATAAGAGAGTTGCGGTTCCTGTTGTTTGCAAGGAGAATAGTTTTTGAGGTTAACTTTTATTTAAAGGAATAATTTGGAGCTGCATTACATTTCGTCTCCAGTGATGTCATGGCCATCATGACACCAAGCCTAATTGGTCCTGCTTTCTCTGTGGGACTAAAGGCATTCCTGTTTTACACTTTGGTCCAAGCAACTCTAGCCAATTAGGAGCTGTGAGGTGACAGCACTGTATTTCACCTTGGTGCTGACACCATGGGACAGAGAATCGAACGTGATGAGATACATACCCGTTTATCTGAAGACAATTAATGAGTACTCCAGTAATTTAATAACAATTTTTGCTCTCTGCAGCATCGCCACCCCTTTGTCAATGGATATGTTTGCATGGATGAGGAAGGACGCCGTCCTTTATAATGGTATTATACTGGCAGCTATTGGAATCGAGTCCACCATAGTGTTCCTGGTGGTCAAAGTGATTTCTGTGAGGTATGCTGAAGTATCACTCTGCATTCTTGTTTATTAAATTTGTGCTAACAAGGAGCACAACTGTTAAATGAAACATTGTTTAATGACCTGAACTGTTGTGTATGTAACAGGTAAGCTCGTACAGTGGTACTTCGGTTCTCAACCACCTCAGGAACTTGTCAAATTTGTCGGTTTTCAATGCATTTTGAGGAGAAGTCAGCAACTTGGTGCATACTCCATCGATATAGTTATTTATATTCACTATAGCTCTCGCTCAGTGCAGATCTCCTTTTTTTCTGGTGTTTTTGTTTATTTTAACGTCTACAGCACAATGCCCCGTGCATTCTGAAAATGTCAGGAATAACAGCCAATCAAAAGGAATACTCTAAACACATTTGCTAGGTTTTCAGGCTGCTCCAAGAGTAAGTGTTTTGCTTGGTTTTGGTGTTCATTTTCAATCCATAACTCACTGCTTTACATGAGAGCTTTCAGCACTTAAAAAAAAGCAGCTTTGTGTTAATGATTTCGACCAACTGTAGATTAATCTAAGTGTTTTATTCATTATAGAGTGCTCTACCAAACTCTCATTAAACTCCTCAGCTCATGATATGTTTAACATGCAAATCATGGAGCCTCCAGTCCAATACAGATCCATTAATGCACATGATTTTCCGGGGTCTGGAAAGGATTCATTCAATTGACATCATTCCTATGGAAAGATTTGCTCGTTACTCAACAAACTGGAATGAATTAACGATGAGAACCGGGGTACCTCTGTATATGAATTAGCTTCATTACCATAATAATAAGGAAACTAAACATTTTGGTCAATGGACATCTATGCAGTCAGATGTTGTGTGGCGTATGTTTGTATACACATTGAGTGCATTTTTAAAAAATCTGTTGTTCTTGCAATAGCTGTTTTGCCATTGCACTTGAAACACAATTGCTTTTTTTTTTCTTTAACATCAGGATTGGTGACCGTCCAGTGCTCCTGGGTGGTTTAGTTATTATTTTGATAAGCTTCTTCATCCTGCTACCCTGGGGAAATCAGTACCCGAAAATTCAGTGGGCAGGTAAGAAACCAGTTTGGGTAACTCAGCAGTGTGGTTTGGTGGAACAGTGCCGTTATCTCACTACCATCATCTACAGCCAGTGTGATTAACAAGTAACAGTGACTCATAGAGAGTCATAGGTTTGTGGCATCATCCCACTTAGACCTTGCTGGGCCTGCAGTGGACTATACTGGCCAGTGTTTTCTGGGATGGACTCAAACCCCTCATGACACTGACCCTGTCCTTAAAATAAGAACTGTGCCCAAATATGTAATTAACTTGTCAGTATTCCATACGTGTTATCTGACCAACGTTTGGACAAGACTGCAGCTAGAATAACGAACGACGTCACCTGCTGTAACGTGCTAAACCCTATCGTCATTACATTGCTAATTTATCTCTTCTCACTGCTTGAACAGATCTTCAGAACAACTCTATGCCAGCATTGGCATCTACACCACGTCCTAACGCCACTGAAGAACCTACCGGGTGCCCCTATGTTCAGACCTGGTGCCAGTATACCCCAGTGATCCACCTTGCACAATACATAGTCTCAGACATCCTGATGGGAGTGGGATATCCCGCATGTAATGTCATGTCTTACACTCTGTACTCGAAGATTCTGGGACCCAAACCACAGGTAAGATGTGCATGGTGTTTCAAGAAGCGTCATTCATCAAGGGATTAGTTTAGCAAACATTTATCAAGTTCTACAGTACAGTTACACTCACAGCTGCCGCTTAAAACTTGTACAGAAAATAAACCTCGTGTTATTCATGTCCAGAATCGCAGTCGACTTCTCTGGGCTCAGAGGCATTTAGGCTGGGTCATCACCCAGTGCAAACGATCAGTATTCCGATCTTCTTTAGAAAAAATGGACACACTATGCTCCGGGCCAAAGACGAAAAGGATCAACCAGAGTGTTATTAGTATCCATTCCAAAAGCCAGGCTCTGTCATGGTATGGGGTTGGATCAGGACCCATGGCAAAGAAGGCAGCATTAACGCATAAAAGTACACTGATATTTTAGAGCAACATAAACTGCATTTAAGGTGATATCTTTCACAGGAATGTGATAAGAAAGAGAAAAACTATAAAGATGAAAAATGAAAGAAAGTAAGAAATGTGTAAATCCCAGTCTTTGTTTGAGGAACATTGTTTTTAAATATTTAATTAATTGTTTCATGCACATGTTAGCAAACTGGAGATCTTTTTCCTCCTCAAAGGCTCCACAGTCTCTTTTTTTGGAATGTGTTGCAGACCTGAAATGTAGGAATTTATGTTTATCTCATGTTCATAGTGTCTGCAATGGCATTAAATTCAAAGTAAATATAAGCAGCACTGCCGTTTTCGTTCTTCATACTGTGGAAACTTGTAAATGCCGTTATCTTGCTAAAAACACCCTGTCTGTCTGTGTGTGTGTCTGTGTGTGTGTGTGTGTGTGTGTGTGTGTGTGTGTGTACACACAGGGTGTCTATATGGGCTGGCTGACGGCTTCGGGCAGTGGTGCTCGCACCCTGGGACCGGTTTTTGTCTCTAATGTCTACACAATTCTGGGGCCACGATGGGCCTTCGGTCTAATATGTGGTGCTGTATTAGCAACCATCCTGCTTCTAGCTGCCATGTATAAGAGACTCATTGCCTTCTCTGTGCGTTATGGTCGGATCCAGGAATGATGCCGGAGTCACACAGGACTGATAGCAGCAGCATACAGGATGAATCCCTGCTCTTTGGGTGATTGGTGAGGTGGTGGAATTAACTGCTTTATCAGTGATGGTTTTAATTACTAAACCAATCTTCTTAAAGTCACACTTTAACCTGAGAAGTGGTTCATGCACAACTTTTTATTCATATGGAAACCTAATCTTGTTTTTAAGTTTCTCAAAAACATTCTCAAAAAAGTTGTCCATATGTACGGGTACGCGTGTTTGCAGTAACACTATGCATTTTAATATTACAGTATTTTATTTATATTTTATTTGAAGTCTTGCTGCAGGACTTCTGGGGATCCTAAAATATTGTCATTCCACTGGTTGTTATTGTTGTGTATAAATATTTTAGTGATTAAAAACCATAAACATGTATGGGTTGTGATATTCAGAGGAACATGGGTTTACCCTTGTGGTTTGCAGTGCTCTTTCTGTGCTCCTGTAACGGCGTGATCAGGTTTGGCTGTAACTCTGAAGTACTGATAACTTTCTGAAGAATACATTTCTGCTTACTGTATTAATAATTGTATTTCCCTGACTGTAATGATGACTTAACTGCTGATTCTGACCCTGTCTCATTTATAATTATTTTAAGAACTGTAAAGTTTCCAAGTCGAATCTATTTCTATAGCGCACTTTACAACAGAGTATTGTCTCAAAGCAACTTCACAAACAGCTAGGACCCCAACCCCAACTGAGCAAGCCTAGGCCAACAGTGGCAAGGAAAAACTATAACTAAATGTTATAAGGACAGAACCTAAGGAGGACCAAGACAAGAAATTAGGTCAAACCTCTAAGACTGAAGCTATATTACCTAATTAATAGCTTTATGGTGATAGTGTAAATATGTTACACCCTTAAATTTTATAAACTTTAAAAGCAATAACATATTTAAATATAAATAAGATTAAATAACCTATATAATCATAATCACTTGAGTACAGCATTATGAATGATATAATAAAAGCAAAAATGAAATATGAAACAGAAGTATTACATAATAATTTAAATAATAAATATAATAATGGTTTGGAGAGAGCCCATGCTGGAATTCATTCATGGAATCAAAATTTCAAATATAGACAAAAAGAATCTCATGAGTTTTTTCATTTTATTTTATTACTGTTTTAATGGGCAAAAAGCACTGGTCTGACACATACACACACTGCACTTTATTAGATTCTACCAAATATGCTACGTTTCTTATAAATGTATTGAAATGTTACATAGCTGAGACCTTACAAAACACACTAATAAAATGAATCCAGACTTTCCTCCCACATTCCAAAGGCATAAATTAGGTTCATTGGTTGCTCTAAATTGGCTCAATGTCAGTGTGTAATGATGGTGCACCAATAAATAAACATGGAAACGAAAACCTTATTCCGGTCAGGGTCACAGGAGGATCTGGTTCAATGGGTGAAGCATGAGAGAAGCCTGCCCAGTTGTTCCAGGTTCTCCCTCAGACATGTTCAATCATGCATTTGTGATGCCCGCCCTGGCCAGAGGGCACTACTAGGAGTCAAAGCCAGATATTTGTGGTGGCTCATTATCGCTGTTCCACCCAAGCTTTTGTTTATTTTTTTATGTTTAAAAATATATGCATCAAGACTTTCGTTATGTTTAACTAATTGCTTTCTGATTTAGAAACTCGGCAACCTTTTAGCACCATAACTAATCGTCATCACCAGTGACCAATGAAGCACATGATACAATTGTAATTTTAATGTTTATTTTTCATCCATT
Organism: Parotocinclus haroldoi; assembly: GCA_034779995.1. NCBI lineage: Eukaryota > Metazoa > Chordata > Actinopteri > Siluriformes > Loricariidae > Parotocinclus > Parotocinclus haroldoi. Next base: position 5,772 of record JAUZST010088025.1, read on the forward strand.
ATTAAAACGGTTTATCTTTTTAAGTTTAAGTTGTATCTGCTGTACAGATGTTTGGTTTCCTGTGGATGAATCCAGGTTCATTCAGACTCTGATTCTTCACATTTCACATGACTGTGATCGTCTGCTTCTGCTTCTTGGTTAATGTTCATGTGACCTTCTTTCCTTTCCTCTTTTTGCCTGTATGTTTGTTGACGTTGTGTTTGGACATGCCTTGAGCTCCTTGAAGCTGCTGTACGCTGCAAGTCAACACACACACACACACACACACACACACACGTACAGGAACACATTTGAAACAGAAGAAACATTTGTACATAAATATACATGAGCATAGCAGCACACACACACACACTTTCATCTGTACTTTAACATGCGTGTGTATACTGCTAATGAACACATAATACAGGTAGGCACCACTTAACGAGCATGTGATGAACGCGAGTTGGCTTTAATGACCAAGGTGGTAACACTTATAACGGATTATAATATGAAATTAAAAAAATCTGACTTTCGTGTGTACTTTAACCACCATGAATATTTTTTACATACGTTTTGTTTACATGTTTATTTGAAGGAATATTGAATTACTTTGCATGAACTGCTTTTGCACGTAGTTAATGCAAAGTACATACAAGAACTACAGATACTGCATTGCCTGTTCCCTGTGAACACTCCCTTTTGGTTGTGTGCAGCCAGTGAGGTATGTTTATCGAAGTCTAGATTGCATTGTGTGTGTTTTGTGTTTTGCTTCTGCGGTGTGTGAGTGATGGTTAATGTGTGCATGTAGCTGTAGGATCATGGTGTTTTTTTCTTTCCTAAAGGAAGTGATGTCTTGTTTAGCCGTGTAGATGGTAGCGTTCCACTTGTGTGGACATATCTCAGACACGTTTACATATCGTTTACATGCAGTTTTCTTGTGAATATCCTCCGAAGATCATTTCGATCAACGGTTTGTGCTGAACGTAATGCGGTCGTTAAATGACGCACTGCTGAACACGGCTTGGTTTCATACTCACTTTTTCTTGTGTTTGCTGGGACAGGCTTTGTGTTTGTGCCCCTGCTCACCACACTTGTAACAGCCCGTCTGGCCACAGCGATGATCCGGCAGAGCACAGCGACCACACGTGGTACAATGTCGCCATGCTGAGGAACAAGAGCAGAAAAAAGAAAATAAAAGCATAATTACAGTAATGAGATCCTCAGGACTGGACTAAGTGCAGGTCAGTGTGTCTAGAAATATAAAAAAGAGCTTATTTGGTGTCTGAGGTCTGACTTTTAGAAACTAGACTAGCAGCAAATAAAGCTAAAAGTACAATCACTAATTTACAATTTACCTAAATATATTTAGTCATTTCAAACAGTTGTGTTTAGAAGTGAACTACAGTGTTAAGTCAGATCGTTCTGCACAAATTAGAATTGACAACAAATGACTGAATTGTATGATAGAATTAATTCATTTCAATTTCGTTTATACAGTGATTTTAGGTCGCCTAACATGGAGGAGTGTCCAGGCCCTTAATATAGGGCAGATAAAAGCAAGCAGAACTTCGAGTTGCATCAGCAAGAAATCTTATGAGAAGCCAGGTTCAAGAAAAGAACAAATCCTGCTCTGTCCTCCGGATCAGACCAGACAACAGGATTAAACTCTTTGGTTCCTTGTCTAACCGAGAATAAAGAATTACACAGCAATTGTAAAACTGCAACAGATCCTAAACCCTACAGGTTAGATCATTTTCCGTATCGTACCATGAAGGTGCCTCTAAATTATTCAAATAATATGGTTCCGTTTTCATATACGGTGGTGGTAGAAAGTTGGCGAACCCTTTTCTTTATTTCGACATAAATGCAAGCTAAAACATCCGATTTATTTTAATACAAGTTGTAAATGTAAACACAGAGAAGCCAATTATGTAGATTGGGGGGTGGGGGTGACCTGTACTTAGTCGTATAATTATCCAAGGAAAAGATCCAGTATTCCATGCAGTACATGTGAGCGGCAAACGAAAATCTGATGGCTTTAGTTTAGTATTTACACCAGAAATACAGAAACTTTAAACGCTGTATGTGTGTAATGATGGTGTGCGGTTAGAATAAGGGTAGAATATGGGTAACAAAAGCAAACTTGAGACACCAAACATGCCATCATGTTTTATCAGGTTAAGATTCGCTGAGATTAGCCGATGCACTTACAGGGTTTGACACACTTTCCGCAATCAGGACAATGTTTCCATTCTGTCCCGTTCTGTTTAAATGACATTGAGAAGAGTCAGGTTTTACATTTTACATTTTATATTTTCGTACAGTGCTTGCAAATGTTTGGGCGCCCCTCATTAAATGACATCTAAGAAACCGCTTTCGTTATGGAAGGTGCTCCGGTTGATCACAAGGTCCTGTAACCGAACCCTCTGAGCTTTACATTTGAGCTCAAGTTCTCTTGGACTGCCGATTCCAACAGCAGCCTCTTACAGCCGAGCCACAAGAGCTTCTTGTTTTATATCATTAGCTAGTCATTGATATTTGCGTTTGAAATTGGTTTGTTCTCTGCAAAGTCTGTGCGAATAACAAAACATTATTATTATTATTATTATTATTATTATTATTGTTATTTGACCGAAGGATGTCCAAACTTTTGCACAACATTTTTTTCCATGTTTTATATGGAATGTCCAAATATGGATTTACCTTTGATGTGCACGAGTTACACTTTGGGCAGTGCCTGTTCTCTGCTGAAACATACCGCTCACAAATCCTGCAAAATCTGTCAAAAAACCCAACTGATTACAAAAGCAGTGTCTAATAATAGATTTGGTATGTTAATCACACTCTTATGGATGTTTCTTACCTGTAACCTTCCTCCTCGGGCAGGACGATCTCTTTGGGACAGAGGTTTGTGAAGAGCCGGACCGGTGACTGCTTACGGCCAGTTTTCCCGTGTTTGTACAAGGGGTGGTTGTCATAATCTACCTGCAGTAGAGGAAAATGTGTACGTACAGTTATGCGAAGGAAAAATGACTTTCGCACAGTACTGTATGTAACTTTTCTTTATCCACATGTTCCAGAATCTGGTACCTGATAATCCAGCATAGTGAATGAAGGGAAGCAGTCCAGGATTCTTGGCTCAAAGAAGTATGGGAATATCCAGACCATAGGCATCTCACACACACCGCTTTCTGCAGAAATATACACTGCTCTCAGGAATGAGGAGATATTTCTTTCCTAATTTTTGTGAGCACTGTATTACATGGGTCAGAAACCCACACATGATCCTGCAGTTTTGTGCAAAAGTTTGGGCACCCCTGATGAGATGACCTTTTATTGATTTTTGAATTAAAAACAGAAGGTAATATTGTAACAACCCCTGCATGGAACAAACTTGCTAATTCATTTCTTATTGAACTTCCCCAGGACCTCCTTTGCACATGCCAAATTCGGTCAAATTTGCGTAGATGTGTTCAATTTATGAATCAATACTGTGTACATGAACACAAACACAGCAAACATAGTCAAACCCTGTTGTGTGAATGCACCTCAGTTAAAATGATGAATATTCAAAAGAGGTGTAATGTCCATTCTAACCTGGTTCCTGCACGGTCAAAACCCTGCCTTCTTTCAGTGATGTTAGCTTAATGTGTGCATGCCTGTCTGACTACCATTTCTCCTCATAAGTAACCGGTGAATAAAATTAACGTGGAGGGTGTCGGTAGAGGCAAGTAGCCAATCAGCCAATCAGAAGGCATTCTACTGTTTACCTGTAAGAATGTCATTGGAGATGGGAGATTAAAGGCCGTTACACAAGGGTTTTTTTTTTTGCGCTATTTATTCAGAGGACAGTAAATTCGTTATTTCAATTTTACCCCAAAAAAGTTACATTATTCACCCTCTTCCATTTTGTTCCAGTTCTTGTATCAGACACCCCCCCCTGGTGTTCGCAATGTTCTATGAGCAAAAGGAAATCGTCACTTGAACAAACCATTTTTTTTGTCTTCTGTTTTTCCTAGCTGAGAATTTAACTTTAAATGCACCGTGTCCCTTTTGTATAGTTATGATGTCTGAATATTTTGCATTTCTGCATCATGTTCAGTGTACAACAGCCTTAAAGTGCCTACAATAAGGCTGGAATTCAGATAACGGGAGTAAAGAGAGCGGGGTTCGACTCCCTGTTGCACAGGTATCTACTTTAAGAAACAGCAAACAGAATTACCATGACCCTGTAGCTTCCTCCAGCTCTCTGAAATTTTAGAGAACGTGTGGCCTAGAAGTTTCACCAAACCGCCAAAGGGAGGATCGGCCACCATCACCACTTTACTACCAGCTTCTGTCAGGAAGTCCAGGAAAACCTTCAGCGCGTCCTGGGCAGAAAGTGAGAGAGTGCTTTAGATGATGCTGTAGTGTGTGATGAGAGAGAGATTATGAAACATCAGAGGGGATTGGCTGGCTTAATGCTTTACCTGTCCATCAAAGAAGTGATGATTAAACATGTTGTAATGACAGAATTCCTTCTGCCCGTAAAACTGGGAGTATCTAATGAGACAGGAACAACGGGTGAGCATTTGAAAACAAACTTGACTGCATAAATTGATTCAAGATTTGTTTTAGCTGTTGGAATCACCCTTGAATCAGAGCACTGTCTGTTATTGGTGTTGTGTTGTTCTGCTGTTGTAGCCCACGTGCATTCAGAGCCGCTTTTTTTTTTTTTTAACTCACGTTGTACGGTGTGTCCACAAAGTCGCCCAAATGCTTCTCCCAATACCATCTATTAACTATTAGTTCTAATCAGTTATGTACTCGGCTCCTTTCAGTTCCTCCGTCTGTAGATGCAGCACTGGTTCTCAGCTCTACCACAGACCATTTAACAGCATCCTGTTAGAAACCTGAGCTAGCAGATTCTTGCACGCCTGCATGTACATGCACACAGACTAGCACGCTCTGGCTTGTCCTAGGTTTATACGATCATCTACAGCTCCAACACAACACATACCTGCGAGGAACGCAGCGAGAACACACACAGACCTGCTTCACACCCTGCGCAGTGAGTATCGTTTATTTACTGAATTATCCCGTAGCTTTTGGAAGACTGGAGGTTAATATATTGTCACTGCAGTAAGAGAAACTGGAACGGATACGCTGAAGAACTGAAGTCTTGCCTTAAGTACATTGGGCTTCCATTGTGAGTGAGCAGGGTTTGCGATTCATGCTGATGCTGTATAACTGAAGCGCTGACTGTGTATTAAGACGTTGTGACATACTGCACATCGGCTTCCTGAGAAACGCACAACACACGGCCTTGCCAGCAAAAGAGAGAATCTCCATTTCACTTGAAATATAAGCTTGGGTTGCTTACGTATAATAAGGGATAAAAGTGTGAGAGGATACAAAAATGCATGCGTTGGTATTTGTGGGAAACGTCCTACAGGGCCATTTGCTCCAAGCGTCTGTACAGTGGAGGCCAGAGGTCCTGAGCCACTGTTCCTCTAATTTAATACCATGTTTTTCATGACAAATCATGTAACCGGTAAAGCAATTGGAGTGAAAATGATTTGCATGCACTTTCCGCATCACAAGATGCACACTCACATTGTCATACTGATGATATGATTTGTAATAAAATAAAAACCACACAGTCTGATTTTTTTTTATGTTCTTCTTGAGCAGAGGTAGTAGAAATGGCAGAAGAAGACAGCACAACCCAGCAGCCACAAGGTGATCTGCTACATTTGGCCCCAGTCACGCAGCCGTACCCTCGCTCTCCAAAATCTCTGCGCAAACCGGATGCTGCCTCGCTTAAATACTCAGAGGTCAGTAACAGTTTTTGTTTTTATGAGCTAATTTAGAGTTCCATTGTTACGCTGACCTGAGCCTCGTTAAAGGAATACTCTAGAGTCAATAAACAAATTATCCCTGTGCCCCATCGATACACACACTTAGACTCAGGTGATGTCCTTAATGTCTTTTTTTGTCTCAAGCTGCAAGTTAATTTCCAAATAACATTATTTTAATGATTATTTCTAAGGCCAATTAAAAGGAGAAACAGAACTGAGACACAGACATGCACTAAATAGTCCAGTAATGATCAGATTTCTGCAGTTATCTGTAATTATTAGTGGTTAGTTACACAGCATGCTCCATCCACAAATCAGATCAGATAAAGTAATCCGATAAAGAGAGCTGGATTTCATCCCAGTAATGTGAGTATCAGTAGCATGTATACCAGAATCAGATTTGGCTGTGTGCTGAGAGTGGTTATTGGAGGGGGGGTTGCCAGGTCCACTTATTCTTCTGGCTTATTTACATAGACCATAAGTAGGGGATTCTAAGGAGGGATCTGGCCACCTGTAATTGAACGTAAAACCCCTAAACAGCCAGCAACTTTTAAAGGTGCCTCGGACAGATAATATATAATCAACAAAAATGAAGAATTTGATTATTTAATATTGAAAATTAACGTTACCTGTGATTATGTGGTCACACAGTAGAAATCTGATTATTGCCTGCTTTCTGTAAATCCCATTGTCCAAAAGTGCATGTATACACATCGATCTGATTACTGACAAAATCTGACTTTATGTAGTTATTCGATTATTAAGCGTGTGTAAATTTGTTCGGTCGTAACACGCGGGCTCACAAAGCCACACGAGTTTCTTGCACCAGAGTATTAATGGGAGGGATTTATTGAGGCAGGAACTGTCTCATAAAAAGGTACAGGTTGGAGTTAAGAGTGTCTGTCTTTGTGTGTGTGTGCGCGCGTGTGTGTGTGTGCGTGCGTGCGTGTGCGTGCGTGTGCGTGCGTGTGTGTGTGTGTGTGTGGACATTAGGAGCAGATGTCCTGCTGGCTGGAGGATTTGGAAAAAGAGAGCAAACGGACAGAGGCTCACATGGCATCACTGAAAAAACGGCAAGCCAACCTCGCTGTAAGTCTAACGAGCAAAGAAGGCATCCAATACTGGGTCCTTCATCTCCACCCTGGGCTGAATATTTCTAACTGCACTGACACGTTTGGGAATCTCATTATTTTATGGTTCAAACCTTTTCATCGTAATTATAATAACACACCAAACCAAATCCTGTTCCTTCTCTCTCTACCCTCCTGCTTTTCTAAGACGAGCGCAGAAGCGATGGAACAGCAGGTGCGTGAGCGTTTCGATGCCATGCGCCTGGCTTTAGCCAATGAGGAGCTAGCTGTCCTGAGCTCGATAGAACAGGAGCACAGGGAGAACAGCGGCAGACTGAGCCGAGTCCTGCAGGACTGGAACCAGCACCTCAAACTGGTGCGCAAACACACGGGCACCGTCAAGAAACTGCAGGAGAGTGGAGCCGAGAGCCAGCAGCAGGTACGCCTGCACCCACAAAACCTCGCTCCTACAGCTTTAAAGGCTGTTCATAATGTAAAACATTATGTCTAGTACAGTCTAGTACAGTACAGTCATGCTTTGATGAACGATCAGAACCTCTGCAGGGAATTAAACGAACACTTATCCTCCAGTTTGAATGCATACATTTAAAACATACCAGAAGCAAATCATAAAACATAAATTCTGCCTTGTAAATAAGTGTTTGTATCTTTCGGGAATAGATACGATTTTGTGTGTGTTTCGATTAGGGCTCAGATCTCGTTAACTTATTAATGCCCAATTAACCCTGTGGTTAAGGTACTGGACTCTGGACCTTATGGTCCACAGATCGAATCCCACCCATGCCAAAGCAAAGCAGGCACCTATGCCTATGCCAAAACAATTGCTTGGATTGTAAGACCGTGTAAGTTGTAAGTCACTCTGAATTAGGGCGTCTGCTAAATGCCGTAAATGTAAATGTATTTTTCTTAGCTGGCTATGTCCCTGGCTGAGCATCATCCCACGTTTCTGCAACAGTGACCCATCCAGGGATTGTGTTTAGCTAGATAGGTGCTGGTGGTCTTGGACCCCAAGTGAAGAACCCTGAGATTAGATGGTCTAAATATTTTGTGCGTTTTATTATCCATGGTTAGTGACTATTTTTTGCAAGGGGGTTTACAAGCAAAGCAGAATAATTAGCAGTATACAACACATCTTTGTATGATATTTGATATTTAAAGTGCATTTACAGAACAGGTGAATCCTGGGTACCTGCACCAAAATGACGAATGTTTGCGTCGCCAATCTTCCGACCCCACCCATTTTCCCCACCTACTGCAAAACGTCATGCGGTGAAAGCAGAATTTGCACGTCTCCTTGGAAGAGTGCAAGTTTGTAGGTCAAGGTTCTCGAGTAAAAAATAAAAGAATGCATATAAATTTAGAAATGAAATTAATCAGGTAATTTAATGTATTTAACTGTGCAACGCTCCCAGAATCTTCATTACTCTGTTTTTTTTTCAGCTCTCTCCTGCAGATTTCAGGTAAATCATCTTAACCTCCCGATATGCCGTCAAATACTGATTGATTCACTTAGGAACAGTTAATAAGACCCTGCTGTAAACGCTCCAGGAACAGACAGACCTGCTAGTTCATCAAAGAAATAAATGATTAAATGGTGATTTTAAAAACACCAAGACTAACACCCTATTTATGTAGCTGCCATAAGAAGCAGGAAGCCTCTGAGCTCGCTATTAAACTGAATGAGGACAAGTTCAAGAAGCTCATGAAGGTTTTGGGAAAGATCTCCAAAGACCTGCAAGTCCAGCTGAAGAAAAAGAGCCTGCTGCTGGGTAATGTTCTGTTTTTTTTAGGTACTTATGTTTGTATGCTGTAATTATACACTGATCAGCCAAGACGTAAAACCACTTCATCTGTAATGACGACGAGGAAATGCCCAGACCCAAGGATTCCAAACATATCTGTCAGGGTGCCCCCGTGGTGGGCTAGTAAATAGCCACTGTTAAAATCTATACATGTACAGTATGTCAGAAATGTGTGCACACCCCTCACATTTTTTATTATACCTTTTCATTTGGCAGCACTGAAGATATGAGACAGACGGTACTAGACTCTGGACCTGATGGGTTCAAATCCCACCTCTGTCAAGCTGCCACAGTTAGGGCCTTAAGCAAGGCCGCCACCCCCAATTGCTTGAACTGTAAGACCGTATCATTTGTAAGTCACTCCTGATCAGGGCATCTGCTAAATGCCATAAACGTACAGCTTGTATAACGGTGTAAATTTGCTGTGCCCTAAAATAACTCCACACACAGCCATTATTGTCTGTAATACAAGCTGTAGACTGAGGGGTGTATTAACGTTTGTGAGATACTTTATCTATACTGCTCAGAAAAATTGTGAGCAGTGTGTGTCACGTATCGTTACACATCCTTGAATACTTCCAGAGACGTTCCTGTACTCGCTTGCTTCTAACAATTTAAATGATTTTTACAATCGCAGAAGAATTTAGTGACACTCTGGGCAGTGTTCAGCCGGTAGAGTGGACAGGGAGTAGATTCTGGATGTGTTTATTCTGTCTTTCTCTCCAGATTCCACTGAGGTGCTGATTGACAGGACGGCCAGCCACAGACACATCAAGGTGACGTCTGGAGGGCGGGGAATGCTCCTCTGTCCAGATGACGGTTCTGTTTCTACCCACCCCCTGCAGTTCGATCAGATCTTCTGCGCCCTCGGCTTGCCGGCCATCACGGCCGGACAGCGTTACTGGGAGGTGGACGTTCACTGCTGCCCTGTCTGGGCTGTGGGCGTGGCTTACGGCAGCCTGCACAGGAAGGGTCGGGAGAAAAATGCTAAATTGGGCAGGAACAGGCTCTCGTGGAGTCTGGAGTTTCAGGACGGGCATCTCGCCGCCTGGCACAATGACCGGCATGTGGTGCTGGACAAGGTCGGCCGGGCAGGACAGGGGGCGCCCGACAAAGTGGGCGTGTCCGTGAACTATCAGAAAGGTCGCTTGGTGTTTTACGACGCCGAGAACATGAACGTGCTGCAGGAATTCTCCACGAGCTGTTCGGGCGTATTCGAAAGAGCCCATCACCAGTTTACTGAACCCCTGTTCCCCGCGTTTCGCTTCTTTAAAGCTAGAGATCACCACAGTGTTCATGATCATATGGAGATCTGTGTGCTCTAACGCTAGATCCTGCAGCACTGCTCAGTGACGTGTACAAAAACACAACAAAACCGCCATAGATCACAGGCCTAAAATACATATCACAATTAAGATGTTATATACTGCTCACAAAAATGAGGGGATATTTAATTAGGGGATCTTTCATAATGAAGTAACCTCTAATTTGTGTGATCAATATGTTTGTACATATATTTGACTTGCGTACAACTTTAACTTCATTCATTTACCACAAGACCTTACGGTCATTAATTAGGTAAAACACACTTACCTGAAATCAATATCCAGTAATAAACTCTTCACGGTATCAGCTTTACCCTCTGTGCTCCGAATCTTAATCAGTTCATGTAATCTGCAATTATAATCTGCAATTAAAATCTGCATCTAACGGTATTGCAACGGTTACTGACCATCTAACCAAGCTTTTTATGCTTCTGTAATGTCTTTTTCACAAGAAAATTGCATGACGATATTAAAAAAAAAAAATGCATAAAAGTACACGAGTGGAAGCTTAAACAGTTCTGGACATACTCAAACTTTCATCATTTATGGAAATTCACAATAAGTATAGAAAAGACAGTAATGTACTGTTAGGACCCTGTGTAGGTTAAATCTGGAACACTTTATGGATGGTCTGATGGACCTGATGTTTTTGTTAAGACAGAAGCCAAAATGCATCGAAAGACATTATTATAAAGAAAAAGGTCATTTCAATCAGAGATGTATTGGTCCTTATTCATGAAGCATTAAACAAGAATTTCTGGTGAAACGGACCTTCTCAAAAACGTACCAGATTGATTAGTAGAACGTGCATATGTTAATGAATAACAAATTGTATGAAAATCAAGCACATCAATTACTGTTTGCATGCAATTACAAATATCTACATCCACAAATAACAAACGTCCAACATAAAAGAAAGCTACTGGACTGTGAAACTGCAAAAATCCTCCAAAACATCCCAGAAAAAAAGCAAGCAAACAAATAAAAAAAGTGTCCATTTTAATTTTAGAGAATCCACATTGAGCGCTACATCAATAAATATCAAATTAAATGCAATTCAATTGAAGAGGCACAGCCTGACCCAATAAACTTCTACCCTCCAGTTCCTGTCTCCTTCCACACCTGATCCAACTAATCAGCTCATTAACTGGGTGTGTGTTAGAGCACCAGCTCAGGTACTTCAGCGTTAGGGTTGGGATTTGAAACTGCTTGGCTCAGCATGACTCACCGTGGTGTTCCCACACACAGAACCTTCTGGAACCCCAAACCAATCAGTGTGTCCAGAAGGAAATGGCAGCTGCGATCAGCAAACAGGTACTGGGCATTAGTCTTCTTGTTCTCCAGAGGGCGCAGGAGCAAACTGGGCCGCCTCAGCTGGGAAACAGTGATGTCACCAGAGAGGTTCTGGTGAGGGGCATGAGTGCTCCACTCTGTAGGAAGGAGCAGCAGCTGACAGTCCACACAGAACCTCCGACGATCCAGCGGTGAGCTCACAAACTCTCTGAACCTGTGAGAGAATTCCTGCATGATACCTGGTCTAATGGGAAGCGTGTAGCTTCATCTTGTCTGCTTGGTTTGTGGATTATTGTGTTTACCTTGTGCAGTATTGCGCATGAGTAAAGGGGGGTCTCTTGGATCGGTTCAGCGCCTCTCTCGCAATTTGTTTTTCCGCTGAAACCTAACGTAAAACCAGAAAAGAATCATCCAGCAATCCTAAGGCAAACCAAACATCTTAGGCCACCGTTATTAGATACACCATTGTTTTATCAATAGAAAAGCCATATATTATTATTATTTCTCAGTCTCTTAATTAGAATGCAACCAGACTGTAATAAAGGCTTGAAGGTTTTGGGGCCAGTCGTCAGCGTATGGTGATTATGCTACACTGCTTACAAAAATTAGGGGATTTTTCATTTTGAATATCCCAAAATATCCCAAAATGGCAGTATATTACTGCAACAGTTCTGGGACTGCGGTAGCCTAGTGGTTAAGGTACTGGACTCCTGGTCCGGGGGTTCAAATCCCACCAAGCTGCCACAGCTGGGTCCTTAAGCAAAGCTCTTAACCCACATCATTGCAAGTTGCGCTGAATAAGTGCGTCTGCTAAATGCCATAAATGCATGAGCTCTGGTTTTGGAGAATGGCTCTAGATCCATGTCCAAAGGCCTATTGGACAACTTATTTTAATAGCACTTATTCCAGCCAGGGACCTGTGCAGTGTGAATTATGTTTTTCAGCATACAATGCAAGAAATTCTGCATTAAAGCCCTTATTTAAGTGCCCAATGGTGGGAGCTTGGCAATACTGGGACTTGAACCCTGGACATTCAGGGACCAGAGCAGGAAAAAAAATGCACAAAAAAGAGCAACGATCGGTCAGAATATTAGTTTTAAACACCACAGACGCACAAGTCAAAGGACGTTTAGCAGAGTGAACGGATCATGCCAATCTTTATAGTAGATAGTCTGAAGCTGCTTTAGATCTTCACCTTCTCATTCTGCCACTGGAAGAAGTTGCAGTCCTTTCTGTCTCTGCACGCAGAACAGGCGTAGAACCTCTTCCCGTTCTTCTCTGCTCCTCTACACATGATTTGAAATAGCACTGTGGGTCCTACAGAAGCACAAAGCCTTTACGAACAGAGCTTCTAGTGGCTACAGTCAGCTTTGGATGAGGATAAATTCAACGATCCTAACATCAGTTTTCGACATTTTAGAAACTAAATAAAGCACGAACAAGCCATGTTCATTTACATCTTGAACACGGAAATGGCTTGGATTGTACTGGTTTTCTGTTTCCCATAGAGAGCAGACAAAGAGCTGATGTGGCATAAAACACCGATCCAAACAAAAAAATGTATTATAATGAGTATAAAAAGCTCCATGTCTCCATGTTTAATCATGCCTAACAGATCGTGTAGTTTGAATGATTAGTGCATATTAATAAAAACGTTATTACTACTACTACTGTACTGACCTGCAATCCGGAGAACTGGTCATTCTAAAAGATTAATTAGTTTATAGAAACACCTTGTCATAATAAGGAATAAGGCTTTCATATTAAAAAACGACTTGTTTACTGCTTTATTTAACCTGACTTATTCTAAACACCTCACCATGTGGACATTCTGGGGCTGTTCTCTCCTCTCCGTCCTCAATAATAACTTCTAGATCTCCGCTCTCACCGGAATCTGACATCTTTGTCGCTACAGATCTGTTCAGAATAGATTTAACTCTAAACCATGTTGACGCACTGGAGTCGCTGGAATATGACGTTAGCCCACGTGTTGATCAGGAACGCCTAAAACGCCATGTTTATTATAAGAAAAAAACAGAACTACTAAGTAAATGATCCGGTTTATCGTCCAGTATACGTGCTATATGATGAATGTGCGATTATAGAGTGACGCAGAAGCGTATAGTACACGCTATGTTTATATATTAGTCCTGGACACTTGGATACAATCATTTACTTGTAATCTTCTGGTATATGATGCATTTTTTCAGAATACCACTTTAGGTTTAGGCTGTTTTAAAAAAATATATTTCTAAATCCAGGTGTTTCTAAGCTGCTTCTGTAATGTTCATGTATGGATTGATTATAATGTTCTGGTATTTATACTGTACATCAATTCGGAGCTCCCCCAAAAGAGTTCAAACGTGTGCTCACCAAACTCAGGAGGTCACTATAATATTTCACAAGATTCGCGAGAGTGTTAATTTTCTCATTGAAAACTTAACACTATCTCTGGTTGGAAAAATAATACAGAGGCTTTCTGCCAAGCCCTATTACTACAGAAAGGGAATGGGAGGCTGGAGCCTAATCTGTAATTCACTGGGTAGGGGAGACCGGGGTAAGTTGAGCCACAGGGTAAGTTGAGCCACCCACTGTTTCTAAGAAAGGGTACACAAATGTGACCATGTGACCCCATTCAAAGGTGGGTGGGGCCATTTCCTTACACATGTGAAGAGGAGAACCA
>JAUZST010088036.1:0-45892 GCA_034779995.1 Parotocinclus haroldoi
GGAATTTTGGACCAAATAAGTGGAATAACATTACATGTATATAATAGGATTTGATTCGGTACTTTAGGATTTGGTCCGAATAAACAGCTGGTCCCATTAACCGGAATCGACTGTATTAATTGTAAGTCGCTCTGGATAAGGACGTCTGCTAAATGACATAAATGTAAACTTAGAACTTGGCATTCCTAATACCAACCAAAATATATAAACAAAAATCACATGAATAAGGTCACTTACTGTTTGGACAGTTTTTTAGCGTGTATTTGTGACCACACTTTGCAATCTCTCTTAACTCCTCAAGCAATGTTGTTTACTGGGCTAAACATGCTTGTGAGATATTTTAAGATGTGATAACTCACACAGAGTTCCTACAATTTATAAAAGAGTCGAAACAGTGGCAGGACCACCTTTGATTTGAACACTTGCACTGCTGTACAATGCCATGCTTGACAATTTATTATTCTGGAATGAAATAATCCAAGTACAGATCTTTAACCTAACCAGAATTACATTTGATTGATAACAGTTACATTATCTTATACATAGTTTTTTTTTGTCATTTCTACTGTTCTTTGTAAATTAGCACAGTTACTACTTGTAACATCACACTCACTTTGGTTCGTTTTTACCTTAGGTCTGTGCTAGATCAGACAGCCAGACCAGAGTGTCTTTCTAAAAGGACTTAAACATACCTATACAGAGGTATACTGAGGTTTGGATGGCAGTTAGCACACTTGTTCAAAGGAACGGAGCCCTAATGGAGCAATTGCATGAGTTCCTTCTCAGTTAACCAAGACCTGATAAATGTGAACACAACCATACCCTAACTCCCGTCCCATCAACCAAAGAAGAAGTGATGTCCAAGGCGTGAGGCTATCAATTTATTACCAAGGCCTGACATTATGTGCTTAGGAATATTAAGTGTTTCGACTTTTGTTTCTGTTTAATAGTTAGGTGCCTGGGCTGTACTTATAAGGGTGTGTCAATGTCCTGTCAGCTCTATGATCCATAGAAAATATAAGCTGTTCTGTCCAATACAGTGTATTTAGCGTAATAACAGGCAGTTATGCAAGGTTAAATGCATCTGTATTTTTGCAGTGTAGCACAATAGCAATATACCACAACCTTACAAATGGGAACACAGGATGTGTGCTCAGCAAATGTACCAATGGGATGCTGTGAGGCATCCCGGCAAAGTGGAGGCTCAATATTGTCTTGTGGGACTGCGGTTGATGCAGCGGTTAAGATACTGAACTGCAGACCTGAAGGTCTCAGGTTGGGTCTCATGCAAGGCCATGTTTAATGAAAAGGAGTCTAGAGTTTAGACCAAATCGAAGACCGAACTGTAATTTAACTGGCCCCTCACAAAATGTTTAAAGAAAATATATCTGGTGGTTTATTTTTACAGTCTGATGTACAAATTAGATTTGACCAGTGTAAAACTCTATACAGAACAGCCATTTTATCTGGTATGGTTCCTCCTTGTTTTCTGTACTCTCATTGTGCTTTTCATTGATTCAGCCTACCATATTAGATGCAATGTAATTGACTAATCTAATTGAATAGATTGTAGTTACTCTGCTTTTCTAAATACTAAATACCTTCCCTTAACTAATGGTCAGTACCCCATTAGACTATTAGTAAAGAGGATACACAAAGTATGTAGAAAACCAGATGGACTACAATCTGTAATTGTAGAACTACAAAGAGCATATATTTGTAAATACAAATGATAATATGGACGTAACTGGTATGTGCATACAACCAGGAGCTGAGTTACCAGCATAAAATAAACTTATAATACAAGTACAGTTAGTCCACGTTATCTAAATGCATCTTGGACCTTGCAATGTCTCTGATAACGAATCTTTAAATGCATTATTTCTTTTTGGGGCAATTCCTACATTGTTCTGCCAACTTCAAATCGTTTAGTGATCCATATGAATGTAGTAACTTTTCTTTCTCCTTTACTCTCAATTTTTTCACTCTCACCCTTATGGGTGTTTTGTGTGTGCACCTCTGTGTGTGTTTGTATTGCACATACAAAGAGAAACATTTACAAAAAAGCAACCCGAGTCTGCATGTATCTGTGCATGGTTCATCTTGCTCTCACCTCAGGTTGCTTCCTATTAAAATCCTGAGTGTAAATAAAAACAGTAAATCCCCTCTGCTGTCACACAGTAAGTTTCACAGCTAAGTTATCTTACAATTAATCACTGTATATGCAAAAAAGTCTAGCTTCTTTCAGAGAGTACACTAGTGGTAGGTACAAAATGCCTCTCAAGTTCAGATACAGCATTATCAGTTTCATTACTCTTATAAACATGCACTCTACTCAGAATGTTATTTTTCAAATGATATTTTTGGTTGCAATTCATACCAGCAGAATAGTGTTTTTATAACAGGATGGGAGTTTAAAATATATTTCAAAATGACATATCCCATAATGAAATATTTTTTTGCGAGCAGTGTACGCACATACATTTCTAAATTTTATCGACATGTACATTTAGGTCGAAACAGAGCCAGCGATGATCTCTGACATACTGTTTCTCTATACACAGACACTGCTGGCATTTATGGGCATCACCAAAGGTGCCACACATGATTGTGGGCTTTTAAGGTGGGCACTGGTAACCCATGAATAGCTTATAATACCACTTCTATGTTTGGCTATGACACTTCCTGAACAGTGCCAGGTCAAGCATGAGCATATACTCAGGTTGGATTGTGCTTCTACACTGCATTCAGATCTGCTTTCTCACAAAAATGTGTCCTGGCTGCCTTCCAACGTCTGGAGCACACCGGCTGCCCTCTAGCATCATCACATCAGGATTTCGAACCAATGTTTATGCTTAAAATGAACACTTTGCCTGCTTTCTTAGCTAGGTCATAAGTGAGACTCACAAAGCAGCTGTTGTGTGTTTGAAACCAGTATTGCTAGATATGTGCGTACAAAGTAGATATGTGAGTGTTGCAGCATTCACAATACATAAATACTTTTTTCTTGCTCCAGATCTCTGTACTGAAAGAGCATTCAAAGCTGGCTCTTATTAGCATAACAGAAAATCTATACAAGTGATCTCTTTTAGGGAGGATGGATCTGGATGCCACATTTATCAAACCACAAGTAATAAGTGTTCAAACATGGATGTAGTCCGCTAATTTATAATAAAAATATTCATGCCAGGTTGCTGCATTGCAGTAAAACAAGGATGTTATTATTTTAATTAAATACTGTCTATACATAATTCATTGTTGCATTTAGTTTAAGCCAAGGCCAAATGCAGCCATTATTTATATCTAAAAGAGTGGTCAGTCACCATTTCTTGTTTCAAAAGTTTAACCTATTTAATTTTAAAAAAACATTTTCTGTTGCACTATTGAATCCTTACATATAATGTCAAAGCTCTATTCCAGACAGATCCAGAAAACTGTTTTATCTGTATATAGTAAGATCTGCAAAAATGTCAATGGTGCTGGCATAATATCTTTTTTTGTACATCTCTACACTTTTACTTGAACCTAGAGTGGTGAGCATGCTGTTAGAGTAGCATTATTGAATTAAGCATACACTCTATTAACACTACTTTAAATTCAAACCAGCAGGATAAAGATGAATGGGGTATGGAACTAGATTTCATCCCTCCAAATATGGCATGCCATTTAAACAGCCTATACCAATCCATCAAGGCAACAACCAAAAAATCAACAACTATATTTTACACTTTACTGATAGTGAAGTATACTGCACTATTTCAAGCAGACAATCCTGTTATTATGGACACTTGAAGATGCCAAAACGACCAGCATGTTCTATTTGGAAGTTACGAGCCTGGGCGAGCAGCATTTTTTGGCTAGTGCTCACACACCCCTGAGATAAAAGCTGTCATCTTTGAAAGCCAGCATAAGGACAGCTGTCTCCTAAGATTCTTTATTTTTGCCAGATATGAATGTGATTATCCATGCATCCTTCTCTGCAATCACATCATTCTGCTTAGAATTTAGACCATCTGGTCCACAAAAGTTCACTAAGAGACTGGTCCCGCTGAGGAATATGTTTACATATGTAAATAAATTCGCTAACTATGACAGCTTTTATACTATTAAGGTTTTCCTTTACTGTCTTGTCATCATGTTGTTATTATTTATATGTATATATATATCACCGACCTTTTGCCAGACTGTTTTAGCCATTACTTTAAACCACCCGGCTAGCTAGGCGGCAGGCCATTACTCCCTCAAATTGCCAAACTGATGCCAAATTACAGTGACCAAACAACCCAACACGCTTGGACTGTGGGAGGTATCCAGAGTTAACCCACACAGACACATGGAGTACTTGTAGACTCACACAGAAAAAAACCCCAGGTCACTTCATCCTAGGATTGAACCCGGGCCCTTCTTGCTGTGAGGCAGCAGTGCTACCCACCGAGCCACTGTGCTGCCCATTTATAAAAATTTTTTTAAAAAAGCTGCTTACTATTAGCAAGCCTATGCTTGCTAAAAACAGCAAAAACAGCATATGAGTGGTACAGTGGTACAGTTGTATAGTGGTATGCTGGTCTACCATGTGACTTCACCAGCAAAACCATGTAAGTTCACGAGCTAAACCAGCACAAGCCCAGCACTTACCAGCTTGAACCTACATGGAACATGAAACTTGTGTGGTCTTGCTGATTTCCCAGTATCCAAAACACAACATATGCTGGTTTTTGCTGGGATTTATCCTTAGCAAGGATACAGATGTCCTTATCCAGAGTAGCTTATAATTAATATGAGCAACTGAGTGTTAGGTTTTCGCACAAGAACACATGGCAGCATGATAGAGACGGGATATGAACTCACAACCTTGTGATTACCTTGTGTCCAATGGCTAAAGCACAGAGCCACTCACAGATGTGCATGTCAGTATGCTTAAGTTTGGGTAATGTATAAAGTGGACTAAATGTTGCACAACCTACAGGCATCATGTGTACCTCTGAACTTAATGTTTTACTTAGTTATTACCAGTCATGTTAACAGGGTTTTAATGGCACATCATAAAGAATCTAAAGGACAGTGGGGTTTATATGATGGTAAACTGTAAGCATGCACTTTTGGTTTGAATGGTTAATAAGCATAATTATTTTTACAGTACCATGTGTAACCTATTATGCACACACAGTGACCTTCTGGTATTCATACATTTTAAGACAATAAAGCCAGTGTACATCATATGAATCATAACCATGATTCCATGGTCACGTTCCCTGGGTTAAACAAAGCAGGGCAATGTGGAACAGTAAATATGCAAACAGCAGTATTTGATAGGCAATATTTACACAGCTATATGCTCTAGATTAAACAGTCAGAACATATCTTTAGAGGTACCCTAGCAATAGAAGGGTTGCTGAGTCTTGCCTTCACACTGATTTGACTTCATGTACACGTTTCTAAAAAGACAAGATCTATAAATCACAGCAAAAACAAGTGTGCAGAAAAAAAGTTAGACATCGGCAGTGCAATAACATAGTTACAAAGTTACAGTCTGGAATTGTATTGCAGTACATTTATAGCAACACTTTGTTGTCCAGAATCCAGAGACCTTAAATATGACTGTTGGGGTGCAGTGGTTAAGGTACTGGATTATGGACCAAAAGGTCTAGTGTAGAGTGTGTGATATTGATAAAAACAGTTTTCAGGCACACACATTAACTGTGTCATGTATTCAAGTAGGACAAACAGTATGTCTGCATGCAGTATGTCTGAATTTAAAAATGAGTGAACTAACTATGCCAGGTGACAAAATGCAGACACCACCAGCCTTGCTGTGTACGCCATTAGATTTCCTTGCAAGACAGCAAACTGTGCCAAAAATTGGCTACACAACTAACTTACTCGACAACTAATTTTTTTCTCCATCTGCAAACTAAGCACCATATTACAAGCTTTGGGAGTCAGCTATCCATGACAGGCTTCAATCAGCCAAGGTACCAGTACGAAAACACACTCAGCAAACCTTATTATGCAAAAAAGTGCCTCATGACAGAAAAAGCAACAGATGACAAGACAGACATTATGTAAACAATTACATCATGAACAACATAGTGTCAGTTCAGGTTGTTGAGAGAGGTGGGTTTAAACGTCTTTGAAATATTTTAGACCCAAGATATACACTGCCAGGTATCATCTAATTACTGTAATGGGCAAAATATATCGCAATATCGCACAACATCAAAACAAACCACACAACACAAATATCAAAATAAGAAAATTCTGTCATACCTGTAATTGACTGGCCAGCGCACCATCCACATGCGGTGGTAGGAAAGTGATGTGACGGAGAAACAGGTGACCAGCGTGAGAGTGTAGAATGTGGAGACGAAGACCTTGCAGAGGCCTTCGTTCCACTCGTATGTAGAGTGCTGGCGCCGCAGCTGGATGACGCAGTACATGGTGATTGGGATGCCCATGTTGAGGATGTGAGTGCCGGCCAGTGTGCAGATTAGAAACTCTAGTGGCTTCCACTTTTTCTGCTTGGCGCTGACACTTAGTATGCCCCAAGCATTGGCCAAAATGGACACCCCGGAGCAGACCAGCCAGGCCAGTGCGTTGGTGTTAATGGCCTCATCCTTCATGGTGTAGGAACCTACAGATGGCAGCAGTGGCGAGGGGAGGGATGGCAAGAGGAGGAGTGGTGGACAGGGCAGCGGGTGGAGTCTGGCACCATGCCAGAGTGGGCATTCCTACTAGGACGATTGGACCTTCTCCTGGATGGATCGAATGAAGTGGGTGTTGACCATTGTAAGTGGTTGGAAAGAGGAGGAGGACAAGGGTGTAGACAAGATGTAGAGGAGATTCTGCAGGGCACAAAAGGAGATGGTGGTAAGACAAAGGCTGAGATGGACAGATAAGAAGAGAAACTGAACTAAATATAAAGGGAAACAGAATGAACACAAGGCAACAATATTAAAATAAAAAAGTGAGAGATAGCTGCAGGAACAAGATTTGAGTGAGAAATGTGTAGAATAAGGGAGACATTAATTAATGGAAATAAAGATGAAAATTGAGACATTTTTTTTAACTTATGCTGATGCTATTACTGAATAAGCTGGTCACTAGTTATCTACAATCTGTTCAGACACCAACCCATTTAAACTAGATTATATTGCCAAAAGTGTGTAGACATCCCCTCTCATTGGTGGTTCCCTTTATTCCAACCATTACTACCAACTAACTTATTACTAACAAGTTTATAAAATAAAGCATAGAGCATGAAACCTCCTTGCTTTCTGCTCTACACTCCTAAAACAAAGTCCATAAAGAAATGGGTTTCCAACTTTGATGATGGACATGTCCAGCTTGTACAGAGCCTGAATCTTATCGCCATCAGATAGCTGGAATAGTCAATATGAGCCAGAACTTATTGTCCAGCATTAGTTCCTGACTTTGTCATAGTCCAAAATCTAGTGAAAAACCTTTTTTCAGAAAAGTGAAGTATGTTTAAAAAAATCATACTTATTTTCATGCATACTGTTTAAATTAAATGTAACTCCCTTAACCTGCAGCCTCAATTACATTGACTCAGTACGCAGTGATGAAGCTGAGAGGGCTGTGAGACATGCTAAGCTGTTGTTCACATCAAACGGCTTGATGACCCTCAGTCAACAGAATTTCCAATTAGAAAATGTAAAACTCACGATGTGAGCAAACACATCATCGTCACTGATACTTCCAGTTTTTATTGTGGTAATTCATATTTTTGCATTCATACTCATTGCGGTCCTATAATCCCTCAACTTGCACAAATGTTAAGAGTCAGTTCTTAAAATATGTAACGATTGTGGTTGGAAATCAGAATATATTTTGGAAATTCACAGGGAGAATATGCAAATTTCACAGAATCTGTAATTGAACCATTGATCTCAGGGAACCACTGTTCCACCATGCCTCACTTCTTATTGAACAAAGACCATGTAAAAATGGCTTAGTGCCAACTTAGTAAGTGAACACTGTGCTGTTTGAGATGAGTGTGTCATCTCAGTTCTTTGTTGCACACAGAGTATCAGAACCCACAACAGATCATCACCAAATGCAGAAATCGTGTGACTCATACATGGCATAACTTTGACTTAATTGCCTGAGCCTTTATTTAAATGAGACAATATGTTAAGTGTAATGCACGTGTTCCATCCTAAGCTTTGTCCCCGAAAACACACAAGAAAAAAGCATCAGCCCATCTTTTCCCAACCAACAAAGTAGCACTGAATAAAATCTGATAATCAACTCCATACTGTTCAGGGCGAGTAGCACTGAGCCAGAGGAGAAATGATTGTAGGCTCGGCTCTTTTACAAAGCACTGATATTTTTTTCCCTTTAGAGCTTACATTACAGTTTTGTATAAAAGGATCAGCAGGTGCATGTTTGCTTTTTAGGTTCGGCAAATTGGGTCCTATGATCTATGATCATGATAGTTGCCTAGCCATTTTCACAGCTCACAATACAATCAATACTACAATGCTACACTTATAAAATAAAACTGTATATATTAAGGTATAATATATATATATATAGAATGTATAATAATATACAGTATAATTCAGGTATGAGCCGTTTAATTATCACATTATGTTCTGTAAAACTGGACATGAACAAAAATGGGTAATGCCTGGTCATAATCACATAGTCTACTGCAATGTAAATATAAAAGGTATTTTCACAAGAAATCCTGTGAATGCATCAGAGATATCTCACAATAATTATAGAATTAAAACAATGTACAGTTACAACCCTGTCTATGGGAAAGTCGTACACTTAAGTGAATCGTACGAATCAACCTGATACTTTAGTTTGAAGAAAGCCAAAAATGACTTAACCAGACAACACAGAAGATTAGACTGACTTTTGTGATTGCATGTGAGCCAGTTTATTTTTTGGAGGGGGGACCTGCTGTCGCCCATCACTCACTTTCACACACTCTCTCTCACACAATCACGCTGACAATATTAATTAGGGAACCACTGTATAGCCTACTATTAACCTATGAAATAACAAGTTCGGGCTATTTCTGTATAGTTTACACTAATCGAAAATGCTTTTTTTTTTTGTTTTTATTTGCTTTATATTTTTATTAACAGTTTATTTGCTATGGTCATTTTTGTAGCCTACTTAATCTGTTGGATTGACAATAAACTGGAGAAAATGCAGACTACTGCAGTAGTTTTTCACAGTTGGTGGATAATAATTTTGGTGTATTTGTTAGCTGTGTTGTTAATTCTGTATTTTGTCATGTATACTGTAATTAGTTTTAGTGTCATTTTTTGCATTTAGATTTTTGTATATTTGCAGGCGTTTGTGTGGGTCTTTGGCTGCACGCACATGCAGTGCATCGTTCTGACAGCAATCAGTATCAGCTGCTAATCAAACTTGATGACTGTTCAGTCACTTCAGGCTTGAACTTCATTACTTGCATTAAATAAACACACATTTAAGCAATTAAGCAGAACTTAACAGCTAAAGTTTCACAATTGTGACAGGCCTACTTGCAGCTATTATTTTCAAGCATATAGGCATGCAATTGTAATATTTACATAACTTTATATTTATATTGTTCAGTAAACTTGTTGTTTATAATAATAGTACATTTACATTACTACTTGATTATAGAGTAGAGAATGTAAAATTACACAATAAAACATCAGAATTTTCACCATTTAACCTTAATTATTTAAACATAATCGACTACACATATTGGTGTATCAAAATAATAAAACATGCTTAAACACAATGAAGTTAAATTATCACATATATTATATCAAATCTACAAGGACAAATAAGTAAATTCATTCAGTCTGAATTCTGTCTATGAATTGGGGACACTCCTGATCAGGCTCTGACACCACTAATGAAATGTTATTTTCTCAAATCTAATAAGGTCTTTTTCCATTAAAAATCAGCCAACAATTTGAGTGGAAAGTTAAATATTCTTAACATAGTTTGCTGAATTCATAATTTCATATATAGATCGGTAGAAATTAATCTGTAGAAATTAAACACTAATGTGTAGCGTGCGACAGGGCATGATACAGTATAATAAAGTGCAGCAATACAATAAAATATCAAACATCAAACTATATACAATGTGAGAGTACGTATACATAGATAGCTATGTCCATCAGTGTCCAAAAGAAAATACTGTTCCGTGAGAGCTGTGAGAGTTTTTATCCTTTGTTTGAGAAGCTTCTTTCATCACACACTGTGCTTTGTTTGTTAGTTTGTTTACTTATTTATTTAACATCACGTCAGCATCAGTGGCTATTTTTGACAGGAGCAAGGTTACAATGTCAAACACAGTGTTCAGGGATAATTTAGAGTGACCCGTTAACTTAACGCATGGGAGGAAACTGGAGTATCCAGAGTAAACTCACAGGGACATGGGGAGGACAGACTAACCATACTAATAAAGCAGAAGTATGCTGAGTTTGATTTGAGTTTTGCTGAGCCAAACTTTTCTTTTATCCTTTGATCATTTACATTTAGAATTGTTTACTCGGCTGACTTGGCAGCTTTTATACAAAGCTGGGTCATATTTTTCCACATTTGTCCAGGACAAATCTATAAGCTGTGCTGCAAGTTCAGCTGCATAGGAAAGGTTTATTACTCGGCATTTGACAACAAACTTACAATCTGAGAAACTTAGAACTTAGTGTCTACTGCATGTTTGGATTTTTTACTGTTCTTTACTAACTGGTTCCATTTAATCTCTGATAAATCAGTAAATGAGAGGTTAGGCAACAATTGAACAGGTCCACATTTACTATTTATTCAGAGCAAACAGATGACAAACTGACTTGTCGGGAAAACCTATTAAAGTGTCATATTGAAAATCACATCAGTAAAAGCCACTCTAGATTATGGGCCTTTATGTTTCAAATTATGAACCTCTTAACAGTAACAATGGTAATTATTTAGTAGAGGTGTCTTCATACTTTTGTCCACATAGTGTACTATATAACATCATTCATTAATCATCGAAGCATGATTTGTAAGAATAATTACAATTCTTATTTGTAGCATCCTTAAGAAACATATAAGACAATAGACAATAAAACGAGTAGATCTAAATTCCTGCTGTCTCTGTGCTTCATCGCTGTAATATACTGCTCACAAAAATTAAGAGATCCTTCAAAAGAAAATATCCCATAATTAAATATCCCAATTTTTGTGAGCAGTGCATGATGTTCTCTTTCAAGTCTTATTGCTTTTTATGTTATTTTTAACCACTACCCACTGAGCCAACCCTAGATTGAAATGATTAAATGGAAAGTTTCCAAAATAATATATAATGCCATATAATGTGAAAACATTTACAGAAACTAAAAAAGTTACCTACAAAAGCTTTTTTTAAAGTTATATTTTAAATATGAGTTTAAATTTTAACTCTCTAATCTCTTATTTATATATGTATTCTCTTCCTTCAGATTTAATTAATTAATTTAATTAATTGGAGTTAATTGGAGCCTTTCTGTTTCAAATTCTGTTGATTGTTGATTTCACACACCTATGTATGTAAGGTTGAATGCCACTGCCTGTCAAGTCAAAGAAAACAACTACAAGTCCAAGAAACAATCTGCAGGCATAGATTTGAGCAAGGTTACAAAACCAGTGAAACAACTGTCAACAACATACATGTAGTTTCCATGGTAATTGTGTAATGGAAGAGGTTTGGTCCTGGAGGTGAGTAAGAACCCAGTAGACATCCTCTGCAGACATAAGAAAACCTATCAGAGAGATGACCATCTTAGAAGCACTTCATCAATCAGGTTTAAATATTTATGTAGATTGATGGAAGCATTCAGTCAAGACAAAGCTGTGGCTTTTAGGCAAGTCTCTGACTGTCCTTCAGAGGCAGGAAAGAGTGAACTTACATTACTTAGAACATCTGACACCTGAAAACAACAGTTTGAAGAAGCTTCCCATCAAATCTGACAGAACCTGACAGGTGCTACCATTAAGATTGGAATAAACTGCCCAAATCCAGGAGGGCAAACTTGTCAAACCTTTCCCAAGAAGAGTCTAAGAAGGGTCTGGAATTGCTTCCAAAGCGGCTTCTAAGAGATGCTGAATTAAAGATCTGAACATTCAGTAATTCAACATTCAGCTTTACTGGGAAAAATAAGCTTTGGAGGGAAATTGTTTTATTGTCTACACAAGGGTGCACAAATCAAATGTCACTTCTCAGTTCTCTTTATTATGTATGTACGTATAATCTACGTATAATCAACTTTTCAGTTGAGCAAAGCAACACTTCCATGACAGATTTTTTGACTTTTTGTAACGGTGTAAGCATGTGTGAAGCAAACAAAACTGACACAAGGTGTACTTGTTAGGAAACATACAGATAGCTGAATTTAAATTAATTTGCATGCGTGGATGTGTGTGTTGTGTAAGGGAGCTAAATTAGATCAGATGCCCTCCCACTCTCCATCTATGAGTAATGCCCTGTATGGTAAATTAACTTTGCAAGGGCTACCGCTGCTGCAGACATGAATGGTTCTGGTGTCTTGAGTGTCTGTGTGTGTCAAGTTTATAGGTACAGCTGTATAATTATGACAATGCTTGTGCAAACACTACACAGTAGATCTGGGTTAAAGCACACCGATCATGCAAAACACTTTTACATGCATGTACAACCAGGAGTCTTAAATGCATAGGACCCCTAGTTCTGAAAACATGGGATTCAACAAGCTGCTCAGATTCACAAGTAGTCTCATTAGAACGATAACATCCCAATTCGGAGTAAGTCCACCCTCCGCAGCTAGCATTATGTAAAGCGAAGAGCTAAGCATAGGAACTGTTCTGTTGGCTATACAGACCAGCACAAATCTGTACAGCCTGGCACCCTGTCCAGGGTGTACTTTTGCTACCCTGTACTTATCTGATCCTGTTCACGACAAGTGTTTGCTTTTGCTTTATTTCTGGTTACCAACATAAACCCGCTTGTATTTCTTCTTGTTGTAAAGGTACAAACATCACAGCCGCTAAAGGGAGCTCAGCACACATAGCTGAGCTGGATCTTCAGCAGCAACACAGCCTGAATGGATGTGGCACTAATCAGCACCAATTACTACCAACTGCAGCGCATGCAATTTAACTGTGCCAAACACCAATGCATGTCGCGGTCTCATTTCTAAAGGGACACCTGGTAAGCGTTCGGAATGTTGGTAATCGTTTATCCTTCTGTGTGTGATTTGAAATAATCTTAAACTGGAAGAAGCAAACGAAATGCTTTAAATGCTATTCATAGTCACCTGACATAAATATGATCAAAACCTTGTGACGATTACCAAAAATGCTTTGTATGCAAGATGACTCACAAAAATTAGACAATATTTCATTATGGGATATCTAATTTTGAAATACGCCCTATTTTTTGTGAGCAGTATATTTCTAAACTACCAGTCTGCAAGGATTAGTGTAAAAATGATCTAAAGTGAGAATATATAGACTGTAATATGCAAACAAGAGTATTTGGAGGCTGTAGGTACTAGATCTTAACTGACATGACACGCATGCCTTTTTACATGGCATATTTAATGATACATTAAGGCAAAATTTGCATAAAGTTATTATTTTTGTTAAGTTTGGTTGAAGGCAATATTTGTGTATCAGTGGCTAAGTCACTAGTTCCCAAACACAATGACCTGGGTTTAAATCCTTGGTTAGATAACTCACGAAAGCTCATTTGGCTGTGTCTGAAGGGGAAAGTCTAGCGGGGGATAATATTTTTGTGGGACTGCCATCCCACCAATGTGTATGTTCATGCAAGTACTCTTTGTTATCCTACATATGCTTTGAACCCGCACGACTGTACTCAGGACAAATGGCGTTAAACCTTAAAAAAGAAAGACTATGGCTTTAAGACTAGAATTCTGTTCTTTGATATTGAAGCAGCCTCTTCACTTATCCATGATGAATAATCATGTTGCCAGAAAACACAGGTTTAGTTGTTGAAAGAAAACTCTGACCCTGACCTGCAAGATAAACTAACATCATCGCCAGTGAATGTGCAAAACAAACAAAAGCAGAAGGGAAAAATGAAGATAAGTAAGAAAGTGGAAGGAAGGAGAAATGCCTACAGTATGGTTAAGGAGGGTAAAAATGCAGTAGCTTTTATTATTGTTATAGGCTCATTAAATCAGGAACTTCTGGTGATGCATTGCTGCTTGCATTTGTTGAAGACTCGGAGAAAGGCGTCAGGAACGGCAAGCCGAGTGGAAACACTTTGCTTATAATTGCAGTGTCAAGTGAGTTTCCAAAACAAAATTAAAGGGAGAGGCGCCTGGCAGTGCCACGACAGAAAGCAGACATGTATCTGCGAAAAGGCATAGTCAGGGCAGTGCTAGTCTTTGGCACAAAAGAGAAAATCCAGCATGTGTATCAGAGATTAGTGGGATTTTTGTCTAAATATACCTTATCCTTAGTCAAATTTGCATTATCCTTCACAAGCTCAGATTCATTACCTGTGAAATATATGCACTACTGTAAAGCAAAGCTGTACCTTGAATTTACCACTATCAAGTAGTTTACTTTCATCCATGTTGATCTAATTAACTTCCAGGTTCCTACAGCACCTTCTTCTACCTCACCTAATTCTATACTGGAACTTCAGAAACAGGCATCATTTATAAGTACAAAGTGCTGCATAAAGTAATCTACTAACAAATTCTTCTGCGTTATACCCCTGTGCTTGATGGTTCTAAAACACAATAAGTCATGTTTGTTACCAGGAACCAGTTTCAGAAACCCACTATCTTCTGTGTAATGCATAAAAAGAAAACAATGTTTTAAATGTTTTAGAGTAGTGCATTGGGCTCCTGTATTTTCCCTTTTGCAGTCACCCTTACTGCCTATTATATTCTATTATTTTGTATATTATATTATATGCCATATATGATCAATGAGTAATGCTGTACTCTGGGTCTCAGTATAACATGAACAAACATACATTTACCTTGGTTTTGACATTAACACCTACCATAGTAATGCACTTATAGTTGTACAATTGCATACTGTAGTCCATCTGTTTCTCCTCATACTTTGTTAGTCCTCTTTATCTGTTCTCTAATGGACAGGACCCCCAGAGATCTATTTGGGTGGTAGAGCATTCTTAGCACTGCACTGAAACTGGCCTGGTGGGTTAGTGTGAGTTTTGCTGGTATGACTATTGTTATTAGACACAGCAGTGCTGCTGGAGTATTAAAACACTGTATCATAGGAGACACTAGCTTATCTGTTGTTGTACAGTTTGTGTTAGTCATCCTTCCTCAGTGCTCACAGAAAAGCTGGTAGCTAAACATTGTTGATAGATGGACTATTTTCCATCTAGCAGGGACACTGAGATTTGTAAAAACTTGAGAATCACTACTGTGTCTGATTCTATCACAACAGCACAACTGTCTTGTTTCTTGTGCTGTGTTTGCCCTTGATTGTCTCTCTCTTTATTATGGCATGTGTGTAACAAGCAGTGCTGCATCAGGCTCTCAAGGATCACAACCTGACTGGTCCAAGTGGTAGCTGCCTGGATTTGGTCTCCTGTAATAGTGCCCGTACAGCCAGTAGTTTTCTAATGCTTCTTCAGCACCAATATGGTCATTGTATTCTTTTTGGAAAACCACTTTGAAACCTCCATAGCAACATTTTATAATATTTTTATAATATTCAGATTCTCTAATATTTAGATTAATCCAGGGGGTCTTTTTATTATTAGGCTTACTCCAAACGACTCCATCCCAGATCCCAATGGTTGATTTGTAGACACACTCTAAAACTTGCCCGTACTTTGACACCCCAGATGTATCCACACATTCTCTCTGAGAAGCCTTCAATGCCTTTATTTTCTGACACATTATAGTCTCATGTTGTACTCAAATGTTATACCAGCATACATACCAATGTTTGATCCTAAAGGCATTAACCAACAATATTTTGCAGACTCCTACACATAGCTTACACTCCAGAGCACCTCCCTCCTACCCAAGTCATTTGACCTACTTAATAAACTGCACTACCCTCAAGCCAGAGCAACCACAGAGGAGGGACTGGGCTTTCCCAGATCCAGGATGCTTTACAGCAGAGTTTTATCATCCATGTACCTCCTCTCAAGACCCAATTTTAGCTAGGGATTATAATTACTCGCAGTCCATGAATGTGCTATCAAAATAAATTACCTAAGGCCTCAATATTATTTCTTTCCAAAGAAGACAAAGACCAAATGCGTTGGCAGAAAAGACAAATAATACTTCATGTTGGACAACAAGGGTTTGGTTATGGCTTAAATTATCATTATAATGCTTATATATTTGGGGTCTAATATGTACAAGTACAATTTCCAAACAACACTACAAACCTATATATATATATATATATATATATGAAATTGTACTTGTACATATTAGACCCCAAATACAGGTCCTACCCATTTTATGATGGCAGTTCAGCATATGATGGATTTGTTGATATGTATACCCAGGGTAAATCGTGGAGTGCATCCGCATTACATGCAGTTCACACGATCTGGACATTGTCCCAACACCATGTTACATGTTACGCCTGTGGCCAAAGGTTTTGAGAATGGCACAAAATTTGTGACAATTTGACTCTAGATTGTAAAAAAAAATTCAAAGTCTTTTCTTGCGATGAAAGTGACAGCACCACATAAATTTACTGCCTTCCAGGCACTGCATTTCAGCCATACAAAGTGACCTGCTAACATCACTTCAGTTTCACCATTTCAGTAGTTTAGGAGAAAGGGTTAATAAGGACAAGACAGATGATATCACTCTGTCATGATGATTAGAAGAGCAGACTTGTTGTTTTAAAAAAAAGTAGTGGTGCTTTTAAGTTTTCTTCTGTAAAGCAGGGGTACCTCAAAAGACAGACATGCAGTCATCATTGACAGCATTACATCAAAACTGTTTCACAGGCAAGGACATTTGCTGCTTGTAAGATAACATACCAATCAACCAATTATCCAATCATCACAAACATCAAGAAAAGTAAGTAAACTGCAGTAAAGAAATCTTCAGGGCACCCAAGAAAGTCAAGTAAGCGTCAGGACCGTCTCCTGCAGCTACTAGATCATCACCAGTACAGAACCTGTTCTGAAGAAGAGAAAAGAAGCCACTTCTCTCCAAGAAAAACTTCAAAGACAGATTATCTGCAGTATAGGGACTGCGAAGGACTGGGCTAAAGTTATTTTCTGATGACAGCCCATTCAGACTATTTTCTGACAACTGGAAAAATGACTGAGTTAAGAAACGGTGAGCGCTACCATAAGTCTTGTATCATGCCAATAGTGATGCATCCTGAGATCATTCATATATGGGGATGCTTCGCATTGAGGGGAGTAGGTTCATTTAAAATTTTGCGTAAGAACACTGCCAACAAGAACACAAATAAAGAATAAAGACGGAACAATGCTTTTTTATTCCTTTGCTGTTTGCCTCTCATGGTCTTATACTACTTCCAGCACCTTGGTCATTTCTCTACATTGTGTTTAATAAAACTTTCTGAACCAGAAGTCTGTGTTACTACCTGTGTCATTACAACTGCTATATTGCAACAGCTAATTTATCTGGTAAGATATCATATGGTTTAAGTATTTTAACCTTAATATTATGGACAATACCTTTATCAGAGCATGTATATATGTATAGGATTGTAGGTTGTCTGAATCTATTATGTGGCAAATATCTTTAGTCTATTCACTCCAATAGCACTTTACACTCAGAATAAACTTTACCACTCTTTAAAAATGTCATTAGCAGCACTTGTTTGCTGCAGATTCATTACAGTTTCCATGATGAAGCCTGGCAAGTAGTCCAAAAAGTGCAGCAGTGGTTACCAGAAAAATACCTTTTTAAGTGTTAATGTGTTCATATGACAGATTAGGTGTCACACAGTAATGAGCAAAGCCACATAAGTGAGTGTCCAAGATTATTGAGTAATTTCCTCATTTATGTTCACTAGAAGTTAATAGTGCTCTGTAACTTATGCAGACAGTATGGTCTGGGACCATTTCAGACACTAAGGGTAAGGGTGCTTTACAGGGCAAAAAAATATTTTCATTCAGTTTTTTAATCACATTTGACAGCTCTAATAAATGTAACAAAATGATAACTAACCTTTCAAAATGAATAATAACTAATAAGTAATAAAGTAACTTTTCAGGCGATATACACAGTTAAAGAAATTATGCTTAATTATACAAAGGTTTTCATATTCATGTCAATTTGAATGAAAAATTAGAACTGATTAAATATCCAGTATGAAATGGACTATGAAGACCTTGCATCATAGTTTACTGATTTATGTGCTTTTAATCCACAGCAGGGATTATAATGATGTCATGTGAATACTGTGTTTTCTCTTCTCACCTAAAGTGCTGTCAGACCAGAATAAAATGAGAAGTAGCAGATAGTGGTCCATACCTTAGAAAGCTTTCTCTAAGAATGACCTTAATCAATCTGTGCTTCTCTTTATGACACAGATGGCACAGATGTTTAATACAATTAATTGCACCAGCTAACTCATGGAAGTTTTAGTATAAACATCAGAATACCTCAAGGATGTTCACTATATATTAAGACTGCCACAGTTTAATAGTGAATTAATGTTGCCCAACAAAAATCATGATGTTCTGATGAACAAAACTGGGTGAGCTCGAAAAAAGAAAATCATAAGGCTCCTGGGCTCTGAAAACAGAGTATCAGGGACAGGTTTACCAGCCTTCCACAGAGAACTTGAGGATGGTAAAGTCTATAACAATTTCATCTGTTCCTTGGAATGGTAGCACTATTAAACCCAAGGGAAATTACAAACCACCAGCGCCTCATCTTTAGGTTTCAAATCACTTTATTTTATACCATTATAATGCTCTACTTATGACTTTATCCTTCTTGACACAGTTTCTAACTACACACCCATACCTCTCAGAGCACCCCTACACCACTATATATTTACAGTCTATCTGTATGGTTCTTGTTGAAGCCATTTAGAGGTTTTTCAGAATCACCAATCTTATAGGATGTTCACCTAGCTGTTTGCTCCATAGCAAATGAACAAACCACACATATGCCACTAAAGATTTTTTGTTTAATAGCTAAACATATATGCCTTTCAGTCATGCCTCTGTTAAGAACAATTTTACATCAAATGTATTATTGTAATTATAGGCACATTTCTCAATTAATGTATTATTCATTAATGAATCTGTCCTCTTATCTGCGATGTTGAAAGGCACAAAAGCTGAAGGTCACCCCAACTTCAGAACTCGGGTGTCAAGCTAACCTGCCCACTCAAAGTTACAACTTAAAGGGTTCATTCATGTGCAAGTTGCAGTTTGGCAACTCATATTTGCATCAAATCTGTGATTGTTTCTTTCTTTACTTTATCTGGATGAACATCCTTGATAAAGTGTGGATAGTGCATCATTTTAGTGTGGAGTTGTATACTGTAAATTAATGCATCTCCCACAAAATTAATGTGATACTCTGCAGCTTAAGCACAACACGATAGAAGAAAATTTATCTTTTAAATACAAATGAACTGTGGGTGGGTTTCATCTTAGGGTATCTAATCTTCTATCCAGACAAGAGGCGACCTAACAGCATAACTTGAGCGTTCTTCACATATACAGTTACAATTTACAGTTTACAGTTATGCACACGTACTGTGTTTCCCAATAAACGTATCTTTTTGCTCTAATAATTTAATCACTTACAAATATCATTAATATATTTATACATATAAAGTTTCATTCAATTCCAACAACTCCTTCTTGATTAGTTATTTATTGTCAGTGAGTATAAATGCTGCTCCATCTCTCAGAAAAGCAAAAGAGCTGTGACTCTCACTCATTTTCAGTTTTGGCAATTCTATTGTTGTGGCTATGGAGTGTACAAAGAGTGGTTAGATTTGTTGCTTTTTTTCTTTTTTAAATAACTCACTAGAGGGGTCTAAAAAGTCTTTAAATCTAGCAACAAAAGTGTTAAAATGGTAACATAGCAGCAGCTGTCCATAATTAAGGGTGGGACACCCAGCACGAACTTTGCCTTTCTCTCTCCACAGTACACACCCTTATCAGTTTAAAAATAACATTTAAATACCAGAATAATTTCAGTCAAATCTAACAGTCACACTTAAAATACAAAATCGCAAGGATTGCTGTGAGCAGGATTTCTAACCCCCTAAAAATCTTTAAAGAAAACCCTTCAACCACCCCAATACTCTTAAAACTACGCCTATTGTGAGCTCTAGTGAAGCCCAAGTGACTGCTGTGAGACTCAACAATTTAAATAAAATGCAGCAATGAAATGTTAAAGGGTCTATAGCATTCATTACGCTTGGTGAAATTCAATATCGTAGCAAATCATCTGATCAAACATATCACTGCACTCACTAAAACATAAAAGCCATTGGACAAACAGCTTTTAACACATCATTCTGAGCCACACCCAAATGAACAACGTTCACTGGCTAGTACCCACTAGTGTGGGTCTGTGCATATTGAATATTAAAGAAAAACCAATTGTATGGACCTCACTGCGCTTTTTGTAGATGCACAGTTTCTCTTTGCGATGATGAACTCTCGAAGGGGTGAAACCCTTAAGCAAGCTGTTAATCAGTGCATGGCTGACTTCTCAAAAAGTAAAAAGAAAAACCTCTCCTGAAAGTCTAATTATTTATTTACATTATATGTGCAACTGCTTAAAAAGATATATTAACCAAATTTGTTATTATGCAAAACAATAAAAGTATATATAGCTAACTGTACTCCAATAGAGATATTATAAAAACGGTTTTCTTGGTGGGAAATGCTTGGTGATGAAACAGTAATGGGGACTGCATTTAGATGATTTAGTATCAAGCAGAATAAGTTCCCTGTTTAAGCCTGTCAAGACAACCACGACTCCAGGAATCTCATAATTTTGTGCGTAAAATCGTAGTGTTTCAAGAATAAATTTGAAATGCTCAAACTTTGAGTCGTTATTTGTATTATATGCTTTCATCCGCATGACATGATGACTAAACCCATCAATGACACCACTTACTGCAATGCCATATGGCTTTGGTTTATCAAATGAATCAACGTGCCATAAAACATTGGGGCTGCGGTTACTGTACTGACACTGTCGAAGTCACTGGGCACTCTGTGCACTCTGCACACAGTTCCACTCTGTCTGGTTGAATCATTTTTAGTATCACTCTCATTGTCTCCAATAAAACTACATGTCCTCCTTGAATGGCATGATGACATAACCATCAATAGCCTTACACACGTCTGCGATTCATTCGTCCTACCACAATAAGACAATGACACTCAAATATGTGTGATTCTTCCTTCTATGTGCCAGGACATTTAGAATTTCTTTCTTAAAGGAATAATGTACTTAAAATGAAAGCCTCAGCTTCCCTCACTTTCACAGTTTGGCTGCAGTGCAACAGTTTCAGCGTTCATTCTCGAAATACAACTAATTTATTCTCAAAATATTCCCATGTATTCCCATATTCTCAACATTCTAAAAAACTAAATAAATAAATATTTCAACCAAAATGATTCTGCACTAGCGTTTGAGTCGTTTAATATATTATGCACAAATTGTTTTTGATTGATTACAGGTCAGTAAGTCAAATGCGCCTTCTTTAAAGGTGACCTTTTCTGTTAAAGAATCGATTCATTCAATCAACCCATTCAAAAGAGTCATTCACAAGAAACGTACTGTAATGTTTGCTCACTCAAATGTGATACGTGTTTTTGTGCTAATGAATGTAGGTCTTAGATCCTAGAATTTAACTATTAACGATTTGCTTAAACCTTGAGAGCCTGAAGTTGTTTAAAAATTGTTTCATCCATGGTTGTCTTCACAACAACTGCAAGTTGCCCCCAAGTTTGAATAAAATAGAATAGTCACTACAAAGTATAATCCTTTTTTTAAATATACCTGTTTGAATATACATTAGGAATTACGATACTTAATTTAAATTTTAAAAATATGTATTTTTAGGTAGGTCTCTTCCAATAAAGGGTACTACCATACTAAACAGTGTCTCAAAATAGTACTCTACGCCGCCATAACCTACCATAGTTACCTTAGGGGGCGTTGTATTTGGGCATACTATTTAGAACGGTAGTATGGAACACAGCCCTTCTATTAGCCTGCATTCTGCCCACTGTTATTCACTTTCAAATTGTCGCTTTATCGATTAACAAACATTAATATTTCCAGAAATGGTTTGTCCTAAAACGGAAGAAATATTAACCCTTTTGCAAGGTTTTAAATAAACGGCATTTTGCCTTGGAGCGCAAATTACCCAACGCTGCAGAAATGTTCATTTTTTTCAAAGTGCATACCACAAATCTTATGTACAAGATTATGTCTGTACATAAACAGTGTAATGGACGTACCTAGAGCAAATTCGTCGATCACCGAATTCCCCGCTGTTCCTTCGAGGCTCCACGATATGGTGAGGTGATTAATGTTTCCACAGAGTTGCCACGTCCAAATCGAAATCGGTTAATATAATGGA
This sequence comes from Parotocinclus haroldoi, assembly GCA_034779995.1. Taxonomy (NCBI): domain Eukaryota; kingdom Metazoa; phylum Chordata; class Actinopteri; order Siluriformes; family Loricariidae; genus Parotocinclus; species Parotocinclus haroldoi. Next base: position 22,573 of record JAUZST010088036.1, read on the forward strand.
AAATGTGTCATGCGTCGAACACGGCACGTCCTTCATGGCGTCGCGGAGCCACATATCAATCCTCATCTGTAAGCAGTGTGAAGAAGATGCACATGCGAAGTTAAACGTGTCGAGGCGGTGGAGATGGTCGCGAGCGAGCGTTGCCTCCTCACGCCGCCCATTGAAGATTAACAGGAGGAGGAATGAATGGAGCATGAAGAGCAGCGGATCAGATGCTGAACTCCAGTGATGGGCGATACCATAGATATAAGGCTATCGTCGAGATAGCAATTCAGATACTTTTTTAAATCCCTTTAAAAAGCTTACATAATCCGTAAGGGATTAAACAAGTAGTGGACCAAATCCGGTTGTTTTGGAGACTTGTGTCTTTAGTGTGAAATATAGGCTATGAGACATTTGTACGAAAGTAGAAGTAAACAATAGTAATCGAGTCACCACTAACAGACACTCATGTTAAAAATGTGCAGTTATTCTAACAGGAGCACTTCTGTGGTTTCCATCCTTGTTTTTTTTTTCAGGGAAGGGGGAATCACACTTTTAAGCTTTTTCTGTTTGTTTGTTTCTTTGTTTAACACTGCAGTCCACGTGCTTTGTAGTTTAGTTTGCACTAGACATCATCTCAAATGTTTATGAGGTATGTTACTGCGCTATCCTGCCACTGAAACCTTAGATTAGATGGCCACATATAAAATGGCTATGTAGAATTTGAAAAAATCAGATTCAAGTGCAACTGCTCTGAACAAAAACAGATCTGTCTCATCAAGAAAGACAATCAGATTTGGGCTTCTTCGGTCTGGTAATGTGAACATAGCCTTAAATTTACATTTAGCCAATTGGCAAATGTCATTAGCCAGGGCGACTGACAGCTGATACAGTTTTACCATCCAAGCAATTGTGAGCTAAAGTCATTGTTCAAGGAACCAATCAAATGCTTAATTTAGGTGATTTTACCAAACAGAAGGATTTGTAATCTCAGTGGTCACTGGAGGCCCTCCAGATGGTGAAAGTTATCCGGCTAGCTGGCTAACCAGGCTTGTGCATTACTAGACTCTGGAAACAACCACCGTTCCAAAATACAGTTCCTGCATATTGTTCAAATGATTAAAGAATCCTAATATTACATTGCTAACTGGATACCACCTGCATCTCTGAAAAGCTATTGTATCATTCTGGGAGATGGAGTATCTGTCTGTCCACATTTCCATCTCGTCCTGATTGCATGTAACGTCTCATGTTGTGTCTCTGACTTTCAGATGTTTAACAGGTGTGGTATTGCCACAGTATTTTGACATTTGTCACATTTTGCCTTGTTAGAGTTTGTTATAATAAAAAACTCTTCAGATTCCTGTCTTCGGAGAGCAGGGCTGTATCACATTATCTTCTTCTTGTGCTTCAGTCTCTCTTACTGAGATGGATTTCCAGCGTGCTTGTATGCAGAGGGCTGAGGGAGAAATAGGGAGGGAAAAATTCCACCATCTTACACCATTAATTATGGAACAATGTTTTTTCCATTTCCTTAGCAAATGTGGCATACATTCGAGCAGAGATGTATGTGGGTAGATACAGGAATATGTTATCAATATTTAGATTGATCTTAAGAAGAAGTGCCATAATCCGAAGTATCGATCTACTTCTCCCAACTCATACTCTTATCTTTAACATAGGGCTGCTCCATTCCCATTTTAAAGTACTTTTTTTGCTTAAAGTAAATCGTTTAGATAAAGTCATGCATTGAAGAACCATCTGGCAGATATAAACAGGGTTCTCAAGTATTGTAAAATTTAGATGATTGTAAAATTTAGATGATTGTAAAATTTAGATGATTGTAAAATTTCGATTTTGAAAAAAAAGTGGAAACGTACAACAATTTAGGATGACATGCAGTATTTTCCCGAAAAAATGGCGCGTCGAACAGATCGCGAAGGGGTGCCGAAGCGCCAACGTGGCAGGTATGCATAGAGCACGGTAGGGCGCGTCGTGCAGTGAGCACAATAGCGCGCTGATTTGTGACGTCTCCCAAGTGGCGAGGCACGGAGGTAGTCCGAACGCCAGCAGGCGAGCGTGAGCTCAGGCACGGGTGTAGCGTGAGTGCGAATCAATCGCGGAAGGCCAGGGGGCGAGCGTGTGCTCGGGCAAGTAAGTTGAGCCGGGGCACGTCTCATTCAGGGCGCACAGCCGGCTGGAGTGAGGCTCGATAGATGCCGAGGACGGGTAGAGCATGTGCTCAGGCGTGCGAGGAGCACATGAGTACAGAATGGAACTCAATGTGCCCCTGAAACACTAAATACCTCGGAGGTTCCCACTGTACATGTCCATCAGAACTATTACCCCCGGGACGTTACCAACTAACCCTAAATGTGCGGCCGAGTGCGTGAGCGTGCCGGTGGTTGGTCGTGCCTACTGAGAGAGATGAACTGGCCACATACAACGCTAGAACCGGGCACAGCAGATGTTCGTAATAAGGTCCTACATTAGTCACCGGATATAAACCGCCTCACCGATTGCTCTGTAATGGCCACCAGCGAGGGTGGCTAAACACTCCGGGGCGAAAGGTAGGAACCCTAACAAGCACCTTCTAAAACCTACTGGTCGTTTACTCGTGTGCTTGGATTCACATCATTGCCCTCAGAAACTGGCTCTTACCCCCAAATCGTCTGAGAAGCTGGTATGCCTAAGCATTATGAACAATGAAACTAAAGCCTATGCCATGATATTATCCTTCATAAAGTTTATGAACGTTAGTCAGTCATACAAGATGCTTGGGTGACACAACCAAATATGCTAGCTCACCACTGCAGGGAGACAGGTTCAAGTCCCAGTAGTTCCTTTCAGCAAGGTTAGGTGTCACATGTGGCTGTCCCACCAAAACAGTCCTAAAGACTAATATGGGAGGAGCTAACTCCCTCCACACCCGCAGAGCTCCCATAAGAACTACATGTATTCCAGGGACTTTTATGGTTTGCATTTGCACCAGCAGTAATATTGCTAAGTGATGCTGCAGAGACGTAAACCACATACATTTTGCTTAGACGATTCCAAATTTTGCTTGACCTTCTCCTTTGCATATCAGTAAAGCTCGAACTTCACTGTTGGCCTATTTTTCATGTTAGTGCAAAGATCTCTTATTTATATGGCTACTTGCATTATCTGGACCAATCACAGCATATTTACTTCACTCAGGGTTCCTATGCACTGAGAAAAGACCCTACATCCAAGCAGAAGCTATTAAGTCCCTATTCATGTCATTCTAAAAACTACAATCACTCCCAGTTCCTTGCCAGGAAAGTACCATGCCAGAAAAGGGCTATTTACCCCAAAGGTTCAAAGAACTTTGAGAAAGTTCCTCTGCTGCGAATGTGCCTTATGCTTTTGGGATGGGATTCTGCAGCAGCACTTACCCAACCCCCTACAAAGCACCTGTGAACCTAACTACAGTTTGAGTTGAAGTTTGAGTTGACTCAGGGGTCAAAGAGAGAAAATTAGAGAATGCACAAATTTAATGTGTTAGTCTTCAACAGCCCGACATTGACTCAGAATCAGAAAATGGGATAAATAAACATGCGTTCCTTTCATTAGTCACATTCATAACCACACCCAACACTTAATCAAATAACATGCAGGATTATTTTAAAAAACAAATGAACTTGATAAAGGTAGGGGCTCAGATAGGAACAGCATTGGCATTTGCATGTGGCAGGGTAGGACACAATGTGCAAAACATATGCTGTATTTCCAAGTTTATCTAAGGTCAGATTTCCTCTGCTCTAAAAACCAAACTGCTCCTAAACCCAACACTTGCTCTGAATTTCCCACAGGCGGTCTCTATGGGAACATGTAACTCACTTTACTGGATTAGACATTGCCTTTCAAATCAGAGAGTATTGCTCTCTGGTCATACATTTAAGTTTCTAAACAATGTTCATCATGTAAAATGGAATATAACACATTCCGTACAAAGCAAAAAATTGAATGAATCTGCAAAGCCTTAAAAAAGCTTAAAACACTGCAAAATAAATCAGTGCATTAAGGCAAATTATCCTGCAAATGGTTTCAGATTGAAATATTTTTCTCCTGTTCTAAAAAGCTGCAAGCTGTACCAAGAAGGTGTCTCAGCTTTCAACCTTAATGACACATGCACTACCACTGCACCATGCACCATGCAAGCACACAGTTGTTGTAAGAGTGGTTTTCCACTAACATAACATCTGGTCAGTGTTGGTCCTATGTAAGACATGTCCCACAGATGGATAGGCTTATATATGGGCAATTGATCTGACGCCAAAAAACTCAATACCACAGTTACCTCTGTAACAGTGTTTGTGTCCAGGTACTCCTTGCTGTTTGAAGTTAATTAAAGCAGAACTGAAGCCACTGGGATGGCCAGTCTGCCCCTTTGTCCTCTTTGAAGTGTGCTGAGGAACAGAGAATATCACTCAAGTGCACATCAAAATTCGGCAGCATTTGTAGGTAGTAGAGGTGTTGCATCCCTGCATTATAGGGTGATAAATCCATGCTAATTCAATTCAACTCTTGTTTTTGTAGTAAGGTGCATGTACCAGTACAAAAAGCTTAACAAACACTGCCATATTCATTATGTGTGAAGTGCACTAGCTTCCTTTTTGAAATCACAAGCCTAGATAAATGAGTCACCAGGGACATGCGGAAACTTGTCTGGATGTGTTGGGATACAAACAGTTCCCACTCTTTTGTAGCAGTTCTCTGTCAGTTGCGGGCTGGAACTTTTCTGGTGCGATATCTTTTCTACTCTGGCAAAGTGTTCTGCATAGAGACGCAGCAAATGATTGGCCCGTGACTAAAATAGGCCGTTTTTTAGTGTGATGAGCTGTGACTGGTGATTGGCCAATCAGTCTCATATAACCAATTCTGTGCTGGTCATAGATAGCCACACTTGCAGTCCGCGCAACAGCACCACAAACACAGCTACACATGTAAACTAACATGAATTCACAATATAAATTCTAAACCCAGTTCCAGCCTAAAATTGTGAGTTTGGTTATTAGACCATTGCTGACATGTTGATGACGAGGATGTGTCAGATTTCAGATGTGCTCTCAGGTTCACTAAAGAGTCTCTTCCTGTATAGCACATTATAAGTGAGGGAGCAGTGATATGGTGTTATTTGGGTAACAGGCATGTCTATAGCATTCTAGTTCTTCGCAGTAAGTGTATGCTGTTTGCAGTAAGCATGATGAAAGTAAGCACTCATGAGAAACAGTAAAGAAGAACTCATAAAACACTTTACAGAATTACAGAATGACCTCAACGAATATGTGAAATTTGACAAAGCTAAACGGAACTCTGCTGAGAGTGCAGAGCCAGACACAAGCAAGCAAATTTGGCAATCTTTTCTTTTTAGTGGTATTTATCTTTCTTGGACAGATCTGCTCAAATCAGATCGGCCAGTCAAAAGTTAAAAAAACTGGAATTGGCTAAGAAAATTGCAATCAAAGCATCATGCTTGACAAACATAAACAAAAATCCAAACATACTGGCAAATATGTTAATTTGCTATGAGGAGATAACTAAAAAGCAGTAATAAGTTTGTAAATTAAGTATTTTACACGCCACATGTAGTTTTAATTATGAATGAGACACATACTGTTAAAATGAATTGCTCTATCACAAAAAATATCACAAAATAAGTCTAAAGTATAAAGCAAATTCAGCATATAATGTTTATTAAATACCACCTATTTTAGTTTGTGGAACAAGAAAAAGAAAAGATTTGGTTGCCCAGTGTAATCAAAGGTTGTTTAAAAAAGTGCTGAGCCTGTTTAGTTTTAAAGACTCTCTTTCAATCTGCTTCATGACCAACAAACATTCCCTAAACATGATTCAGCTGAAGTTTTGCCACTGTTTATATATTATAATTCTATAATTAAGAGCACAGCATTGTGTTCTCCATGAAATCAATACAGAAGGGTAAGTTTAAAACAAGTCAAACTGTAATTAGTCTCCTGGAAGAAGACATGTATCCTTCCATGAACAGTGAGGCTATGGTTAGAATGGCAAATGTTTCTATATGGGTCACAGATGGAGAAATCTACAGTTTCGCACAGACTTGATCGCAACTGTTTAATGGACATTCCAGGAGAAAGCCTTTTCTTTCATCTAACCACAACTGTTATAAACTGGAGTTGGCTAGATCTAACTGGAATCTCTACGATCAGATTAGACAAAAATCCCTATGAATCCGCTTTATAAAATAAGGTGAGGATTTGGTGAAGTGAAGGTTTGTGGTGATTTTGTGGGTTTTGTTTTTCTAGAAAGACTTAACTTGATAACGTGAGCATTAATAACCATAGCATCTCCCATTTCCTATCATCTTACTCTGTGTTGGAATAACAAAACAGAGAAATGTTTTTTATTGGTGATGACAAATGATGAAATTATTTACCTGCATCAATCACACAAATTGTACAGTGTTCAGCTTGATTAGTGTTATTTTTGCTTGCACTTTTTTGTAAACTAATTATTTTGTTTCCTTTAACAAGCACTGCATAACCATGTGACTGGGCAATGTTTCCATTTCCATTTACAGCATTTAACAGACACCCTTATCCACAGCAACTTACAACTGATACAGTTTTAAAAACGATGGGTTAAGGTTTTGAAAAGATTTTGTTGATTATCTAAATAAGAGGAGGTTAACACAAATGTAAATATGACATGTCTGCAAGTCATTTGTTTATTTGTTTAATTAACGTCACTTTCAGCATTGGTGGGAATTTATGGCAGACAAGGTTACATCGATACACAAGACTACTTGTGTATTACGTACCCATACATACTCTCATTGAGCCAGTTTAGCGTAATCAGTTAACATAATACATGTCTTTGGCCTGTTGGAGTAAGCTGGAGCAACTGGAGTAAATCCACCGAACACAAGGGGGACATGCAGACGCCTCACAGGTGTTTACATTTGAGTTGGGATCAAACCAGGCACAGTGGAGCTGTGGGGTGGCCACGCTAACAGCTGCGCTGTCGGCACATTAAATTGCATTAACAAGTCAATTAAGTTCTCAAGTTTTCACCCTGCAAAGAAAAACAAAAAAAAAATGGTTTAATGTTGTGAAGCATAATTTGGGGTGTCTTATCTTTTGTTTTTCTTAGATTCTAACTGTTTGAGGATGGGAGCATTATGAGTTATTATGCTTTTATGGGGTACTATGCAAAATACCCTTCTAGTCCTGGTTTCAAATAGTATAGACTGAATTATGACTATGAAATAAAGGACAAATTGTATTAATGAATATGGAGTAATAAATAGAGGCTAAGAATTAGCAAAGTAACTAGTAATGTCTCAGGCAGATATGTAAATGATTACAGGTGTGGTCTGATTAGACACTGGGTCTTTCCATGAGAGGGAGTTAAAAAGGCTCTCAGAGGCTAATTTTGGGTAATGTACTAATGTCTCTACAATGCACTGAAAGACACTTTTTTTGCCCAAACATGTTCAAGGCCAGTTGTCAGACTTTCAGAGGGGGAGCATCATTATACTGAGAAAAGCAAATGGTCATTTAGATGAATTTAGATGGTCGTTCTGACCTAGTTGTTAGGAGGTGTTGGGAGCAGTGTTTCTAAGTGGACAAGCATACATGGGAAACAGGCCCAGACAGACCACCAGTAGAGAAGTTCGTTTGATCTGCCTACAAGCAGGAGCAGCTCAGACAGTTTCGTTGTCTACCATCCAGACACAAGTGGCACCTTAACGACACAGCCCTGTCTCTGCCCGGACCATTTCCAGGTGCTAAGCAGAAGGACATTTTTTGTCACAGTGCCCATTATGTATCCTGCCATTGGCAGCCCGCCACCGTCATCTTTGTTTGCAGTTGTGTGGTCAATGAGAACACTGGACTACTATGTACTGGAACCGTAGCATCTTTAGTGACGAATCTAGGCTCTGTCTGGGATCTAACAAGGTTTAAGTATGGAGGCTTCGTGTTGAGCGCATCAATCCTGCCTTTGCTGTGAAGTGACAAATCTACTGGCCCAGCTGCAACATCTGTGGGTAAATGTGCCACAGGACATAAGACAGAACCTGTTTGGTACTTACGTACCTCATCTTGTATCCAGGCTAGAGGCAGCCTAGCATGGAAACTAGAGCATCCGTTCGGTTGTACAGTTTTCAACAATAAACGTATCCCTTTGCTCTCACATTGTAATTACTTACATACACTTCACTTCAGCTCAAGGGTCAATGCAAACACTTTACTTACATTGACCTATACTATAAAATCTTAATCTGGCATAACCATTTAATATTAGGGATTTAAAAATCAGGTTTTGAGTTTAAAGTGACTTTAAAGATGGAAGGTGGATTTGAATTAAGAATCTCTACTTGCTTCTGGCAACCGAATTCTCACAAATATAAAAGTGTTGGCCTTTACGGCCCCAAATTGCTTTTCGCTGTCTGATTGCTATAATTATTTACAGATTATCTGTAAACAAGTGTCTAAGCTTGGGCCCAGAAACTGAATGAAATATTGATATTTTGATATATTTAGATTTTTGTTTCCATTATCATTATTATCCTAGCTTGTCCTGCTCAGGGCTACAGGTGTCCAATCCCTGTCCCTCCAGTCCATTTCAAGGCCGGCAGGTGTTGCTGCTGAAGCATTGAGGGAAAGTTCCCAACTAAGCTCTCTTCTCTAAAGCAAAAAAAATGTTCCAGCCCAAACCAAAGGCACCATCATGACTCAAACAAAGGCCAATGTGGGGCAGGCTAGTGAATTAGACCACTGCTCCACCTGAGCAAATACTATGTTGGAAAAATATAAAACACCTGTAAAAAGAATTAAGAATAAAGAAGAGTGTTTCATTTCTGCAATTTCACAGTTACCCTCTGAACCTCCAAAACGTTCAAATAAATTAGATTCAGTTGAAGCTAATGACAAATTACTGACTGCAAAACAAAAATACTGCCTCTACAAAGCGGGGGTTATGTATGAAGGAGAAATGCTAATGGTGCATTTTCCGTACAGCAAAAGGAAAAATGAGAAGCCATTAGTGTAGTAATGATTTGTCAGTATTGTATCACTGTAAGTCTGTATATTATGGTGGCTCACACACCATTTCAGTGACATCACTGTAATAAAAGAAGGGGGTTGGTGACAGTGAAGGACATTCACATCCTGCAGTATCACTCATGAAATCACTAAATGTGTGCTTCAGTTCATCTCATTCTACAGACTGTAGATGTGGTGTCGAGTGTTACAGTCTATATTTGAACACAGCATTTTCTCTTACTACATTAGTGTATTAATGCTGCTGTTATGTAGTGCTTGAATGTAGACCTGGGATGGCTTCTACACACAAGACAGAGATTGGTTCACATGAAAAATTGATCACAAGACTGATGTTACATTTGACTATCACAGAGACAAAGAACACAAATATCTCATGGGCCATGTGAAAATGATGAATTGCTTCATTCCTGCACAAAGCCAGGTGACCTGGAAATAAAATTTGGAAAAAAAGACAGAAGGCAGCCACCCACATAACGTAGTCTGGTGCTCTGGGGAGGATAAGCTTAGCAGCAGAGCAGGCTGTCCATGCTCAGTGCTTTTACACACCCACAGGGTAGACCGTCAGTTATATTGCTTTCATGCTGCTGTTTTATAGAAAAAAGCCACAATTTTTCCATTGTTCACACTACAAAGCTTTAAAACACTGTTACATATGGAGGTCTGCTGGGTGTGCGTGCATACAGTATGTGTACTGTATATTTAGCCTAGGATTTTCCCTGCTAGTAGACAACAAAATCCATTGTTCAAATCATTCTTATTATGGTACTTTACATTTAAATTTTGTTTTTAAATGATATACTACATTCTATGTAAATACAATTAGCACATCAATAACATGAGCAATAGCAGACTCATTGATCACTTTATTAGGTACACCTCCTTGTTTCTGCAATTACAGCTTCCATCTGTTTCTCCACTTACCTTTTGGATCATTCTCAGCACTGCAGCGATGGTGACGTCGTAGTGGTGTGGTGTGGTGTGTAAGTTTGTGTTGTGCTGGTGCGAGTGGATCCGATACAGCAGTGCTGCTGGAATTTCCTGAGGATGAAAATCCTACCTAATCCTACCGTCTCTGATTTGACATCTGCAAGCTGGAGCAATAGGGTAGATGTGTCCAAAAGACGCAAGTAAGATAACACAACATTTGAAAACCACAACAGCACTGCTGTGTCTCAAGCAATCATATCAACACAACGCACACTAAAACACCATCAGTTGTTACTGCAGTGCTGAGAATGATCAACCACTCAAAAAGTACCTGACCTGTGGTAGATCTGACCATCAAAGAACAGAGTGAAAGGGGATGGAAAAAACTATGTAGTGAAACAGATGGACTACAGTCCGTAATTGTAGAGGTGCGCGTAGAGTGAGCATTGGGTGTATGTTTTATACATAGTGATCTTCACTATGGCACTGTTGTTAGTCAGTGCCATTTAAAGAAGTTAAAGCAATCATATTTCTGTGCTAGAGGTGCCATTGTACACTGTAAGTACTTTTGTAGTGATCTTAAATGATCTAATAACAGCAGATAATTTCTACTTCATGTACAATCACAGAAGCAAACAGAATATGATAAAACATACATAACCTCACTAGTGAGGTTCAAGCTGTTCAAGCTGAAAACGTCATAATGTGTGTTTGTTGGGAGATTTTTGGATTGGGTCCCTTTGGAATAACCATCAAATTGCTAATGTGTTTACAATAACGCATATTTGAGGTTCTGTATATTATGTTGATTGATTCTATATGATTCTATATGTTGTTTATATAGGTTTTATATAGGTTAGAACCATTATATTAATATAGTGTAATTTTGACTATATTTAACCCTCTGAAGCAGGAGGTTAATTTGATTAAATGCAAACTGGCACTCTGGAGCCTAAACTTAGCCTATCATAGATATAATGCATACTCAAAAAGTCTTAAGTGACCAGGTCAATGCAATGTTGTGTCTGGGACATTTCCTGAAACAGCAGGCATGAACTGGGATTACACCATGGTCAGGGTGCCAGTTTATCTCAGGGCATTACACACCGCACATGTGACAGTAAAAAGCAACATGGGCAGAGGAAGAATATGCCAAAGCTCCACAGTCTGCAAAGCGAAGCAAGGATCAAATGATCATTTGCACTAAGATATCTTAGATAAAAAAGACAAAATGTACATTGGATTTTAGTAAAAGTCTGCACTAAGATCTTGTGTGACAAGATCAGAATTACTAAATTAAAATAAACTCACTGGACAAACCTAATAGCGTGTAATGCCTCCATAAGTTCTGGCAGACATATGCTTTGATACACCTGCAAATTCAGCTACATTTTGCCAGTCATTATCATCTGCTTTGCAACTTATTCCCACAAACGAGACATTTATTGCACTGTACCACCTCTTCTCAATGTATGAATCCGATCGCACACTCTGCAGGTTTTTATAGCCTGATCGTCATGGTGCAATGCCACCTACAGGAGCCTTAGTTAGCCTTAGCCTAAGTTATTACATCCAAGCATTTTTTAATCAGTGCGCAACGAACCAGAGCCTTTTCACGTTATTGTTGCAGCCCACAGATCAAAAAAGATTCAACAGCATATTAAACATTATAAGACACAGAAAATATAGAATTTCTAGCTGTATAAAAATTGACATAGCTCTACAGATTCAAATTCCAAAACCAAAAACATCAGCCAATTCAATACGCTACGCTGCATTTTGTCGGTTACTACAGGATGCATATCTGACTGAGAGTGCAACTTACCAATCAAAACTGCCCATTAGATTGGCTCCCATCTACATGAGTACATGCTCCTTTTAATCCAATTTAGGATTTAGTAACGTGAGCCTTTAAAGAAGATGACAATTTATATGACCAATCAGATTTATTTTCGCTATAAGGTCTGGCTCATAGCCGTTTGCCACTTTTTAGCATACCAAAGAAGGTTCTACGTTATCACCATTCACAAATAAAGGTCAGGATCTATCCATGCTAATTTGGTTTAATAAAGTGCAAGGGAACTTAATTCAGCAAGACCCACCACATATACCTACAAAGTAATTAGACCCTTTCCTTGCAAAGGATCAGAGGGTGGACATTATTTTCAAATAAGATAAGCCTAAAGCACTGATGAGTATAGGGTTTACCTTTAAGCTGCACAGGCAATCTATTTACAAAAGAAAATTTTCATTTGACTTGAAGTGAAGCACAAATATGTTTATGGTTTCTGTGGGAACCTTGTACCCTGATGTCATCCCTGACTTGCCAACTCATTTATTTTCATCCAATCATATAATCTGTTTTCCCAGCTGAACTGAATTACAATGTCACCCTTCCTCCCTCTAGACCAATCCTGCAAGAGTATGAGGAAGTTCACACCAGGATAAAAATAGACTTTCTTCATCCCTTCAGAGATGTTCTATTTAAAGGCATGGAAAATACAGTGCACACTTTTCATGGAGGACAAAAAATATTCAAACCACAATTTTTCAATATATACAAAATTGAAGTTTGGGTATTTGTAGCACAGCAGCAGGTAAGTGTACCTAAACATCTGTTTAGTAGGATTTCTGATGCATCACTAAATATAATTAGGGATGACACTGACACTTTTAAACTTTTTTATCACATGGCTCCTCTTATCTCTGACTTGTGCTGCTCTTCTTAAATGGAGTAAGAGACAAGATGAGTGGTGAGACCTTAATACTGATATGCAAATAATCTTCAGTAAGAACTAGCAGTAGATTTTGGGTTCTATATGGAGAAACCAGCAAGCAGTTTGCTTAGAAATGCTGTGTCAGAAAAGTTATTTATTAAAAACAGACCCATGGAAATTTTGAAACAAGTGAGTAATGCTTATCCATTTTCGTGAAGAGCACCAAACAATTCTGCAATAGCCTTTCACTAGAGGATATTTTGCCCTGTCACACTGCACTCATTATTCAGGAATGATTTGAGGAACATGATGAATATTCTAAAGTCTTGCCCTTTAGAATTCTAAATTATAAAGTCTTTTATTAAACATAAAATATAACAATTCAATTCAATTCAGATTCTGAGCTGAATTCATTTGTATCAGTGTAGCATACTGGTAGTTCTGAACAGTTCCTTGTTCCTTTTCCTATACCCTGCACCGCCATATTGGTAAAGCAGTGGTTAATGAAAGGGAAAACACTAAAGAACACATTATAAGAACACTGTGATAGAGTACAGCTCGTTTTTGCTATCTGAACCCAGAGGACATTCCTTATGGTTAATATATTCACACAGATAACCACAAGTGATGTGAGCCACACTCACACTGCCAATATATGATAGAGAGGTTATGGTAAGCATGGACAAGCATTTATTTGTGCATCCTGTTGATTTTCAGACAATACTTGTAGAATTTCATAAATAAATATTACCAGATCTAAAATAAGATTAAAACAGTCTGCTGTGGCAGCAGTGTCACACCAGAAGTCAAAAGAATGGTAGTCAAGTAAGTCAAGTAATGTTTTCCCCATTTCAACATATAGGATTAATTAGGTTTCCACGTAATGTTCATGTGTTCTTCTGACATTTTCCTCTACAGTACCATAGCATGGTTGTGTAGTGGTACATGTCATAGTGGCTGCTCCTTTTCTGCCAGTCTCTTTGCCTTGTTCTGAAGGTACCTTGCTTTTCCCTCTTCAAATCGTTTCTGCTCATCTTCGGATTCCAACTACAAGCAGACAGAAAAATACCTCATGTTAGATATTAGACAATTCCCGTAATACTCTGCTTGGATGAGGGGCTGATGAAATGTTTTGTAAGATAAATGTAATCATAAATGTTCCAACCTGTAAAGAGAACTATCATGGCATGATTCTGGAATAATAGTGGGATACAGGTCATTGACCAAAACGGACACTGGCCGAATATTACTAAAGTCACACAGTCTTTTAGGCTACTGTAATGTAAATATTAAGGTTTCAAGAAAATGGTGTGCAAACGATACACAATTCTGTCAGAGATGCAGCTAAAAACACAAGTAGAAATCTAAACTATTTTCTTACACGCCAATGTTTTATATTTGTATTATATGATACATAATATTAAATGTACATATACATATTACAGTACTAAACATTTATTCGTCTATAGTAGTTTAATTATTACATATTTTCTCTCTGTTAATAGTTATTTCAACTACAATATCACTACAATCTTATTAATAAGATAACTTGGCTTTATTCTTACATATGTCACCTACACCACCCAAGTGGTTCGGTATTTTTGAGTCTTGGTCCTCCCAAGGTTTCTTTCTTATAATATTTAGGGATTTTTTTCTTACCACTGTCACTAGGCTTGCTGAAGTTGGGTTTAGACATACATAATAGAAAATAATACAAACTATAAAGCTACTTTGATACAACGCTCCATTGTAAAAAGAACTATAGAAATAAACCTGACTTAAACGTATAAACTGTTATACGCATGCTAAACCTTTTGGAGTTGTGGGAGTGATACTTTTAGGAGTGATACTTTTGTTTGTTTGTTTGTTTAAATAAGTACCAAACGCATTCTAAACACATCATTCAAGTTAGAACTGACTCTGGTCCAAAAGTGAGCTAACAAGCAAGTGAGCACATGCCCGGTAAAGGAGTTACACACAAACAGACTCAACACACTTCTGCTATTAAGTGTCCACCTTTGCTTATGAACTCACAGTATTGATTGGATTTTGCCTCTGCAATGTCTGGCAGTAACAGATTTTGATTTTCTATTATATTTTATTACAACTGTTATTACCTCAGAAGGTAAAGGGAACGGTCATTGAACGGATGGTACTTAAATGGTGGCTATCTGTATTTACTTTGATCTCAAGAATAACAGTACATTTTGTGCAAAGTCAATTTACATGCACAATAATATCTACAGGGTGTGCGTTTGCAGAACTGATTTTTATCCGTAAACAAAAACAGAAGAGCCATTAAATTAGTATGAGTCAGATGCTTAAAAACAGTCGTAAAAATGTGGTATTAGTAATTGGTCATGTTTTACTAGCTCTTGAAAGAGTAGTGAAATTTCTGTATACTGCTTCACTATCATGCTATATAATGATTACTGAACATGTTTTAGCAATCAGGTTGAAAGAGCATAGCTATTTCTATGAAATATTAACATACAAGTCTGTAAATGGTAAGGGCCAAACATTTCAGTTTTAGGATCTTACAGTTTAGCCAAATCTCAGAGCTTAAGCAGCAAATGCCACCTTCATGACAACACTCTGTTTGAAGGGGTTGCACGAATGAAGCCCTTCCTGAGAGCAAACCACTATTACACAAAAATACAGTATTTAAACCTTACCAAGTGACTGAAAGTTAGTTAGTTAGTTAAGTTATACATTATGATTAAATAATACCTTTTAATTATGTCTGCAGGTTAGGGGGAATACACACAAAGAAATTGATTTCTCACATAAAATATGAAAGTGGATCATTAATGTTTTACATTGTGACAGCTATATATATTTAAGGGTTCATGAAGACTTTGCTGCATATACAAAAATGTATTAGGCCACCATTAGAATTGTTGTTTTAGCAACTGTATAATAAACATGTGCTGATTAACATATTGTCAACAATATGACCCAGAAAAATTCAAACTTTGGATTTGGCACTCCATAACACTCTTTTAAACTGAACCTTATTTCAGTCTTTGTGAGCTTGAGAATATTCTACATGGCCTTTTCCACCTGTTCCTTGTTTTCAGGTTGTGTCTCTTGACCCCACTGAAGACAGCTGGTCTGAACCGAAGGCTTTAAAGAATTGCTGTTTACAAATGTTCTCCATACATTTAGTATAAGCACAGTGTTGCTTGACCAAATGTTGTTTTTTATTGGTGGTTTGGGTGGTGGATATTTCAGAAACTAGCACTCCATCAATAATACTGGTCTAAATAAATTAAAAAAAAAAACATTTTGCTCCTCACCTAATTATTTTAGCTGATTTTACCCAAACGTAAGATGCTGATTCCAAATATGTACTCAAAAAATATACAATACATTACATTTTTTCACCAATGAGAAATGTTTGGTTAAAGATTCAAGGTAAAGATCAAAGATTCCAAGTCAAATATCCAGTGTAATAAGAAGATCTAAAGTAACGATATCATAATTGTTTCATGCATAAAACAAGTCTGTTGTCTAACCAAGAGAGCAAGAGTTGTGTACATTTTACAGTTGTTTCCTTTTTGGATGCTCTGGAATAGTTTTGATTAGGGTTGTCACGTTGTAAACAACAGCTGTAGTTTGCCATCATGTTTGTGTGTGTTTGTGTTCCATCTGCCTTGATATCTATGTTCTATGGTCTTGATGTCTTAGTGGAGGCGTTCTCCTTGTTCTTCACTCATAGTTTTAAAAAATGCAGTTTGACACTTTAAATAAGCAGTCTTCCTATCAGTTATACCGATTGTATATTCAGCATTTATTTTTGTGTATTCAGCTCGTCTTTCTGCACAAGTTATCTTTTTGAGTTTTAAATATATATATAAATAAAAATATTACAACATTGCTATTTTTGATTTATTATTGTGTTTATTATTATGATTATGCTATTGAGTATATAAGCAGAGAGAATTTTGCGGAAAAAAACTGAACACGACAGGAGTAAATGGATGTGAATTTTGGATTCGGCACACTAAAATACAAAAAGATCAAATGTTATCTTGTAGTGTGCAAAACTGATGTGGACATGTATAATTAATGCATGTTTAAACTTCATGGTACATTTGTTGTAAACAGTGTATATGTTTGAAATACTACAGAGACTCTTCATGCGTTAAAGCTAATTGTTTTGAACATATTTATTGTATATCTGAGAAAATTCAAAATAACAAACTGTTCTCTGTGAAAACCAAAGCTTTTAAGCACCAGATTATAAAATTCAATTTATGATGTCCTATAAGCCTTCAGCAATAATCCCATTTGCTTCAATTTGACACTTATGAGATCTTAGCATTCAGGGACAGCAGTCTTCCATACCGATGATTGAACCTTAGAATCCATGACCCCTGCTTCAGATAAGCTGATTATTTCATCCACCAACTGTTCTTCCCTTTACTGCTTTCCCCATGTTCTGCTTTAGGGTGCAACATAGGATGCTTTAGGCTGCAACACATTTTGGTAAACAGTGCTGCTTTCAGAACTGCAAAAGCCGCCTTAGCTATGAGGTAGATTTCCTAAGCATAGAGAGCAGCCGTCTGGTCTCACAGCTTCTGCTGGACAAAGCAGGTTTGGAACCAGTGGGTCATCTGACCTGGCGACACACACAGACTCACACCAGAGAAAGCTGATGCTAAATAGCCAGGCTATTAATTAGAAAAATGGATTGGTTTTGGGAGGGGTCCTGCCGAGGACATAATCATCTCTTGCTGCAAAGCCCCCAAGCCTTTTGGCTCTTTAATTACACAAATTAACACAGGAAGGCACTTCAAATGAACCAACAAGAGCAAAGTGGCAGTTGTATTCAGTCAAACAGACATTTAATCCTATGCTGTTGTTCTGGATAGCAAATCGCCAGACAGATTTTTTTTTTCATTATGAAATATAAAGTTAATTGTGCAAAAGTTATTCAGTACCGTGCACAAGGCCATCAATGAATTTTTTTCCACTGATATTTATTCCAATATTTGTCAGGTTTAGCATATCATAACCTTTTCACCCTCATACCCTGTTAAAAATGCTTTCTTGGCTGCTACTCTTCCAAAAATACCAGTACTGATCAACTTCTTCAAACTGTAGAAGGGTCAACATGGCATCCAGATAAAGCTGCCAGAAGCTGTTGCTCAAGTGTAAGGGTAGGTCACAACAAATACTCGCCATTGTAGCATTTAGAGACAGTTTTCTATGTTATTTTAAATACTGCATACAATTTCAAGTAGTTTTGTGCTGTATTTTAAGAAACAGATTGCAGTCTCACACTATATCCTTGCCACTGTAGTCAATATATGGAGTTTTTTTCAGATTTTTGTTATATAATACTGCATACAGTGTTCCTGTATTTTCTGGCTGTACTCTAACAAAGACACTGAGAAAGAATTATATAGCTAAAATTGTGTTCTAATCGATCTAATCAAACTGTGGCATAATACTTTTGCACAGTAGTTGTATTACGAACAGGGGCATATATGGCATTTTCCGTGTATTTGATAACTATTGCTTTCGAGGTGATATGTGAAGCAAAAAAAAAGTTTTGTTATCCAGATTGCATTATTCGATCAGCATTGCTAGTATGGGAAGTCATGTTACATTTGTTAGGGAGGTCATCGACTCATGGTAAGCTCCATATGGATAGCTCCTGAAACTGTCAAAAATTGTATTTCTGCATATTCAATATGGCAAACTAGTTAAAAAAAGAATGAAGTGCTACAGCTAACCACTCGCTCTAGTGCCTATAAATATCTCCATGTTGTTTGTCACAGTGGGGTTTTTTTTCCTCAGTTCCTGTTCCACCTCCACTCTTTTATGCCTTTTGATCATCATTCCTTATAATTAATCTCATAATGTCTTGTTAGCCTGTGTATATATAATTATTTATCCATTGTGTCCTGGCACCAGTGTTTGTGCTCCTCGTTTCCCTGTTTATTCCCATACAGCTTCAGTCTCACACATTGGCTGTGAAACTCGCACATGGAAACCATATCTGACAGCATCACGCCACATCTCAAAACTCACAAGTGGTGGTTGAGATCTATGCCTAGGTCATCCGTTAGAAAAATGGCACAATAAACATGACTTCTAAGAAACAGATTAATCAAATATCTTGCTTGACTCCTTTTTTCCCCCCGGTCAGGGTCATGTTGATTTGATTTCTATTCCAAGAAAACACAGAGTACAGCAATGTTTTGGATGGTATGACAGTCCATCTCTTGGACAGGTAAGGGTATTGTTGTGCAGGGTATTTGCTCCATTCCTTCAGTAATAGCCAAACACAAACAACCTGGCCAGAAAGTGGGCAAGCTTATTAGGCTGCCAATCCGACATGTTATTCAAGATAAAGTACTATGGCATTCGGCTGCATAGATGTATTTAGCAATCTAACCAGTACAGTGATATGGGGGCATCTCTGGTCAGTGTGACTTTAGAACCTGAGTGGTTCACCAAGGCAAGGCACAACCCCAAGCCTTGTTCCATATTCTCTTATAGGCACCAGACCTGGTCTCGGACATGGCTGGACAGGGCAGGACAAGGCTCCTATACTTGCACCAGATCTTTCTCAATCTCACAAGTGCCAAACTGTCATGGTATATGGTATGAGAATGACCTGGGGATGCAGCTCTATAACCAACCACCCTCACCTGAGAGGCTGTGAATGAACTGGGGAAGCTCAGTATTGAGAACCAGTACTTCACCACCTGAGCAATGTGTAGACACCCCAGGCCTGGCATATAAAAACTAACCAGGTTGGAATTGCACCATAGGTGGTATAAGCCTCCTCCTATCCTAACTGAACTTTAGACTGGCAATCTACTGTATTTGTCAGCCAGCTAATAAACAACTAACAAAGCAAAGCTTAATATCAATTTTTCTTTCATTATTTAATTATCCTAATCACAGCTGGGAGTCTGGAGTCCATTCAAAAGGGATATAGGGAAAAGGAAATCCTGGTGCTTAACAGGGTGCTGAGTCCTGGTCTGGAATCAAACCAGGGATCTTTGGAGCTGTGCGGCCATAATACTAACCAATGCAAACCATCATGCCACCCTAGATACATAATATTAAAATAATTATTTTTAAAAACCCACTCTCGTTGTGCCAGAATACAGGAGGTCTTAAAATACACCACAAAGAAAAGCAGCCACGTAACTAAGCCATTAACATCTGGAAAGTCATTCCTGGATCATCACCTGTCAGGACAGGCTACAAGTATTAATTAACCTAGTTACCTAAAATAAGACAGTCATATCTGGAAGCAGTGCACCGTCTGAAATGCTCTGCTGAACATGATACTCAGTGGTTGTTTCAAATCCAATACATAATTAGAAAAGAACACAGAAAATCTGTCTATGATGGTAATCATCAATGGCTATGCTACTCAAAGGCCTATGGTAGTTCATTAAGGCTCCCTATCTGATCCCAAACATAACAACTATAGTGTTTTGTTAGTCTTAATGGAAGTGTCATACAAAAAAAAAGCTCGCTGCTTCACAGTGTTTCAGTGTTAACATATTATCCAGTGACCTTTGAAGATGAGCTCCAATAGCACTAGGGAGTTACGCTAGAAAGCATTTCATTCAAGCAGCTCCACTGGAGCTAAAAAGCTCCATTCTTTTTTACCCCATTGGTCTATATTTGTGAATGTGACTGAGGTAATTTTGTACTGTTCCCAAACCAACCAAACCTATCTGGATTCCCACTATAACATAGACAGTATATATGGTCTAATATAATATATGGTGAATGTGAATGATTAATACCTCCAAATACAACACTATGTGTTGCTCCTCTCCGAATTGTAAACGGTCAGTAATTACAGTTCCTTTTATTTTACATGCACATTACATTTATGTCATTTAGCAGATGCCCTTACCCAGAGCAACTTATTAATACAGTCTTACTGCTCAAGGACCCAACCCACTGTGGGATCGGAACCTTGGACCTTCTGGTCCATAGTCCACTACCCTAAACACTAGGTCACCACAGTCCCAGCAAAATAACCACAGTCATTTTACTGTATTAATGATAGATGAAACATACTGTGATAAGCCCAGTCAACAAATAACAGACAGGAGGACCAAGAATAAAGGCCCCCCACCCCAGTGAATGTAGGTCATGTTTTGAATGAGGTAATACATTCCCATATAAACTGAGTTTTCCATACAGAGCTTACAAACTATGAATATTAACTGCACCCAGCTTAGAAAAAGCCCAGTAATTCCAGATCTGGTTTTTGTTGGCTTCCCGTCAACATAAAACGGTCATCAACAGCTTCCTGGTAGATGTCATAATGTTATTCTTACACATGGCATAATACATATATCGGGGTCGCTTTACTGAATACGGTACTCTTGTGTTACTATAATTCATTGACTGCAAGGTGGTAGCTTGCAACATGGGAAAATGGAGCAGTGTCAAACACTCTGGCTGATCTATTACTTGCTCAACTGCCAAACAGCATTCTTAATGCAGTGGTAATTAATAATGAATGTCAATGAAAAATAAATACCTGGACAAGACCTCAACTCCGCTGTCAAATATTTAAAAAGGATTAATGTTTAAAATAGTTTAATGTTGAACTCCAAATTGGGTTAAAAAGTGTCTTGTAAATACAATCACGGCGTGATTTAATACCATCTGCCTTTGGGTTATACTTCATATATTTAAAATTATCCCAATACTTGGGGAGAGTAATGAAAATCCAAATTAAAGCATTGTCTTAGCTTTGACTTTTATTTCATTGCAGATTGTATGAACCCAAGATATGTTATGGTTTGTCCTTCATCTATATTTATTTGTTAATACATTTCCATTCCTGAACTTCAGGCCTGCAACAAATACCAAGGAAAGTTGGGACTGGGAAATTTAGGGCTAGAGGTGAGGTGGTAAAAAAGATACAAATAATAACAATGATGTAAATTCAAACAGGTGTTGTCAACAGTGAGATCATGATTTTAAGAAAAAAAACACTCCGATTTGGCAACAAATGTGTGAGAAAATGATGTAAATGTTTCAAAACAATATTTCTCAAGTAAAGATTGGAAAGGATTTGCACGTGGCAAAGGAAAAGAGAGCGACTGACAACATTTGATCCCCCACACACTCGCTTTGATGTAATTCAGCTGAAACACAAATGATTCCCACATAGCCCACATAGCATTATAATTGGACGTCAGGGTCTGAGATCTATTCGGCAGCAGGTAAACAGTTGGTTCTCATAGAAGATGTGTTGAATGTAGAGGAATAGGGCAGATGCAAAAACATGAGTGACATTTACATTTACATTATTTATTATCCAGCAACGACTGACAATTAATACAGGAGACAATTAAGACAAGTCTTACAATCCAAGTAATTGTGGGTTAATGGCCTTGCTCAGGGACTCAACTGTGAGAGAGGAGGGATTTGAACCCATTTCATTACCTTAACCACTAGGCCACCACAGTCCACAGCCACAGTGACCTCAACAAGGGTTTAATCATTTTGGCCACTAGTTCAGAAGGACAAGGCTTGCGAGGTGCTTCTGGTCAGCAGTGGTAGGTACAAGCAACAAAACATTGACAGAGTGTTGTGCTGAAGGCTTTACACATACATATCTATGTAACCTTTTTATGCATTTTAGTAACTAGAAACAGTAGTTATGCAGAATACACAACGTGAGGAATCAGCACACTATAATCTCATCATATATACACACTACATGGGCTGTGTCTAAAAATAAATAAGCATTTCACATTGCCAGCCCAGAGGTTGCTACGGTAACAACTTGTTTTGTGTGCCAGGGACACACGGAGCAGTAATGGGTGTGGTAAAGACAGTAGTAAAACGAAGAATCATCCTGAAATCTCTCGATCTCTCTTACTTTTACTTCAACTCTTATTCTCATAAAGCTGTCCTGAGGAGAGGAAGCTTGATTATAATGCTGGCTGTAAAATATCACAATCATAGCAATTTCAGTGATCCCTACTGTGTTTTTGTGTTCTGCCACTGCCCATAGTGTGGATTTTTTAAGGTTGGCAGAGACCTCCCTCTCCCTCTCTCCCTCTCCCTCCTCCACACCTTCTATCCTCTTCTACCCAGTGGGTCCTCTTATCAAATCCCCTCCCTTCACCCTATAGTCTCCCTCAGTGAAGGGCTAAAACAGGAAAGCCTAAAAATAGACCAAGATCTTTCACATGGTGGTGAAAAAAACCCCACCTGAAATAAAAAATAGCAGCCTCGACGATGTGCTATTTATATTCTGAAGCACGCTTTTCAGTATCCATGATGTAAAAAGCTCAGTTAAATGAAGGGCGCTCAACCTGTTTCTGCATTCCGAGTACAGAGGCCTCTGGAGAATATTCTCAGATGCTGTCTTGTGCAGTTACTTTAATATAATATGTTTAAAAGTTGAATGTCTCACAGAGTAGTGCTTAATGTGCTGCAATGCTGCAATTTTGATTTAAAATTGCACAATTTTGGATTTAATTAAATCCAGGGACGTACAGAGCGTACCTTCTGGCTTGTCTGTATAGGGTTTAGAATATATATATTCTTGTTATAGCTACACCAACTATATAATTAAAAAAACTTGGATAATAGTGGGCAGCAGGAGGAAAATAT
>JAUZST010088037.1:0-19784 GCA_034779995.1 Parotocinclus haroldoi
CACACACACACGCGCACACACACACACACACACACACACACACACACACACACACACACACACACACACACACACACTAAGGGCTACTTTTAGAGACACCAATTATCCAGAGATATTTGGACTGTAGGTGGAAACCGGAGTACCCAGAGTAAACCCACACAGATACAGGGAACACATACAGACTCCACACAGAAAGGACCCAGGCCTTCTTGCTGTGAGGCAGCGATGTTACTCACTATGCTGCCCTATACGTAGTTTACCGAAGTAGGAAATGACATGATACTAAACTAAAAGTATTAAAACTATCTTTACAGAACGCATTTCTAACTCAGTTTTAACTCAAAAACAGGCTGCTTTTTATTGAGGGCAAGAGGCACACGTCCATGACTCCGATGGTAAATAGTGGTTTGCACTACATGAATCATCTGCAGAAATTATACAAATATTATCAGCTCTAGCAAACCAAAAGCAAAAACGAATGAAAACATGAGGACATGAGGATTTTTTTGTAAATGCTGCTTAAATGCTTATAACTCATGAGCCTAGCGGTTAAGGTACTGGTCTCTGGACCAGAAGGTCCAGGGTTCAAATACCACCTCTGTCAAGTTGCCACAGTTGGGTCCTTGACCCCAAAACCCACAACTGATTGGATCGTATCAGTTGTAAGTCGCTCTAGATAAGGGCGTCTGCTAAATGCTGTAAATGTAAATGCTCATAATTAGACACAGCATATTCAGTAATGTAGTCAGTTCTGACAATTAACTCATAGTTCTTATCAAATCTTTGAAAGAGTTCAACAGATGTTTGAAGAGTTCTTATTTTAAACGCTCCACCACACTACTTAATTTAAAACATACTTATGCAAAACATTCGAAAATGCTATAGAGCTTTGTAAACATTTCTTATTCATCACAGGAGTAGAATTTACCCTCCAGTTGACATGGTAATCCAATTATATCTAATTGTTTTTGGGAGTTGATTGCATTGTGCTGAACATTAACATGTTAGAAAGACTTAGGTTTTATACTTTGAGAATGTTGTGCACAATGTGAAGTGAACACTTTGGACGTACTTTGGGAAACCAGCATGTCTGGATTAAATACAAATGGAACCCCAGTAACGCACGGTGGATAAATAGATTACATTCCACACAGTTATGTTCCAGAATATAGGGAAAGCTCTGTGATAGTAGAATGTTTGGGTGTCCACATACTTCCTAACGTCCATGTCCCCAAGACACATACTGCTGATAGGACACTGCTCATAAAAAATAGGGGATATTTCAAGATGGAATATTTTTGTGAGCAGTGTAGTTGAAAGTGATTTGATCCTTTTTGTCTTAGTGCCTTGGGAAACTGAGATGAATCACCAGAGTAAAAAGGAAAGGGTCTGTCATGGGGCACTAACGATTTTCCCGTATTTCAGCCACGGAATTGATGAATTTTACCCTACGATTAAGGCTTCAAAGAAAGGCACAATACTGAAACGTTAGATCTGACAGTATCAAAAACAGTTTCTGCTGTCCACAAATTCATTTGCAGACCACCACTGTAGAGCAAGGCTCAGTAAACATGGTCCCAAACAAACGGGGAGGCACTACACGTTGTGTACAGTACAAGTACCAGCTAGTGCTTCCAAATTTTGGTTTTGTAATGCTAGACCACACGTAAGAAGTTTCAGTGTGAGGTTGCAAGGGATTTTCCTGCAGGTCATCCATGCTACAAGGCCAACGAAAAAACATGAGTGGGAAAACCCTGTTACCCTGGTTTCGTTATTTCTTTATTGGACCAGAGTTGCTTTTTTTCCCCCCCGAACGTTTTCGAATCGTGCCATCTTAAAGCGCTAGTGAGATCCAATCCAAACCTTGTACTTTGTAAGCTATTTGCTGTGTTAGTATTGGAGCAGAGTCTGACAAAGATTGTGCCATAAACCTTATTTTTTATTTTGAACATGCCATCCTCGGGTCAAAACATCAGGGAGTTAGCAGTTGATGGTAAAAATTTCAGCTCGTTTCATTGGGGAGCAGGTCTTCCACATGAGTGAGTCATGATTTTCCACCAAATCAAATCATCCAACGAGGAGGCAGAGCTCTAAATAAAGCCTTCTTCTCCAGCTTCCCCAATTTCCAAATAAATACTGTACAAAATCCAGGCTTTACGGTGGAACTCATGATGCCTGGAGCTTCATTAGTCTCTCCTGATTTTCTTCTAAGCCTGTACACTTTAAAAACATAATGAAGCGAGGGGGCTATTACATTAAACTGAGTGCATGTCCACAGAGGACGCCCTTGCAGTCTGGGTTCCCAAATTTGAACAGGAGCTCCTTTATTGTCCTTTAACCACGAATGAAAAATGCAGTTGTGCTAATTGAATGGCTTTCAATGGTTTTATCTCTCCGAAATGAATTAAAAAGTCAAACATCTGTCTCCAAACTGAAGTGACTCTAATGCCCTATTCAGACAGGATTAGTATTACACGGAGCAAATGGATTAATGTAATTATTAGTGGATTAACTCTGTGATTTTTTTTTCCTGACTGAACCTGCCGTGTCAATACGGACTGCATTCCTATGTCTGCAAAGATTATACTAGCTTTTATCAACTATAAAATGACATCCATTCATTCTTCACTAACCACTAAGTCTTGCGTTTGCATATAACTGCACTTTGTAGTTTTATAATTACACACTGGAGTCCATCTGTTTGTCTACGTACTTTGTTTGTCGCCTTTACTCTGTTCTCCAGTGGTCAAGACCAGCACAGATCTCTTCTCGGCTCTGCACTGACACTGTGGTGGCGGCGTGTTGGCGTGTGTTGAGCTGGCCTGAGTGGATCAGAAGTAGCAGTGCTGCTGGAGCTTTGATCACTGTGTACTCTTTTAAACTCAGCATCCATATTGCTTCACCTTGTAGATGTAAAGTCAGAGACAGCAGCTCATCTCTGGTTGTACAGTTTGGTTTAGCCATTCTCTATTAATTGATCAGTGCTCACAGGATGCTGGTGGCTGGACATTTTTGGTAGATGCACTTATTTTGGTCCAACAGTGACTCTTAAATGTTCAAAAAACTCAAATGACTGTCTGATCAGCTCACAGCAGCACAAACGACACTAACACACCACCACATGGGGGTAACTGCAGTGCTGAGAATGATTCACTGAGCAAATAGTATCTGATCTGTGCTACTATGGGGCTAATGATGGGGCAAACAAATGTATGTAGAGAAATGGGCTACAGTCTGTAATTGTAGAACTATGAAATTGGAAATAAAATGGACAATGAATGTAGAAACAAGAAGACGTACCTGATAAAGTGATCGCTGAGTGTATTTTTGTGTAGATATGGTAGCTTAGTGGTACTAATTAATAGCTTGTGAGTTGAAATCCCCAGTTCTGCCAAGTTGCCAAGAGACTCTTCACTCTTAATTGCTCAGCTCAGATCAGATGTTGTTCTGCAAGATTCAGCATGAAGTATATCGATTGTGAAGGCCAGCTTACACTGATGGATGGGATTTTTAAACTAGTGGGGCCACAGGTTTTTTTCACACCGTGTCACACGAACAACTTAAAAAAACAAAGACATAAGCGGAGATTAGCGCAGGGACCTAAAGGTTGGGGTTTTGTGGCTACGAACAGACTAGAATGCGCTTAGATAAACAAGAAAATGCTTCCATAGAGTCACTGTGAGGTTTTCACTATCATTCCCCAAACGTTCAGCAATGTTCAGCCAGATATTTTATTGACTGTTCTGCCCTGACGACCATGCTCTGATTGGTCAGCCTGATTATAATGCAGAAATTAGTTCAGTTAGTTCAATTAGTCCGTTTTGGACTCGATGTGAAGGCCAGCATTACTATACGCGTGCCATTTTTCGTCCATAAAGAATCAGACTCTGTGTGAAAAGGCCTCAACTCTTTTAATGAAGACAAATGTCCAAAGACATTCGTAATCAGTGTTGCTAGATCTCGCGAGAGAAATAAGCCAACAGCTGTATGGAAATAAGCCCAAAAAAAGCAATTTGCCTTAAAAAAAAAGAAAACAACCTACCACAATGTTAAACAGAGACTACTTGTTCAGTTTATACAGTCCCACTCAACATTATTGGCACCCCTGCATTTTTTGCAATATCTTCAGAAATAAATAGAATGTACCAAATTTATATTATCAGGATTTGCTTTTATTTTAAGGTCCAAAGTAATATAACGAAAAACATTTTAAAGAAGAAAAAGAAAACAACGGCATGTAAATAAAGGCACCCATCCTTAATATTTACATTTCCATTTCCAGCATTTAGAAGACACCCTTATCCAGAGCGACTTACAACTCATAGGCTTAATATGCAAGCAATTTGTGGGTTGCTCAAGGACCCAACTGTGGCAAAGATGGGATTTGAACCCAGGGCCTTCTGGTCCAAAGTCCAGTTCCGTAACCGCTAGGCTACCGCAGTCGCCATTTGGTTGGCAGTGATGACAGCCTCCAAACATTTCTTGTAACCATCTGTAAGCTTCTTCTTTCTCCCGCTCTTCCTTTGCAGTTTGTTTCGAGCTCTTGATTGTTTGCAGGGTTCTTTTTCCAATTGGCAGATTTCAGCTCACCCCACAGATTTTCAATGGGATTGCGATCAAGACTCATTGCTGGCCATTTTAAAACAGTCCATTTCTTCCTTTTCAACACTTTTTGTGTGCTTTTGGATGTGTGCTTTGGGTCTTTGTCTTGCTGGAGGACCCATGATCTTCCGACTCAAACCGAGTTTCCTTACGCTGGGTAGGACATATTGTTCTAAAATCTCTTGGTAATTCTCCGATTTCATGACTCCTGTGATACGGCGAGGCCCCCAGTACCAAACGCAGCAAAACAGCCCCGTAGCATTATGGATCCTCCACCATGCTTAATCGTAGGTAAGGTGTTCTTTTCCTTTCCTTCATTGTCTTTAAACAAACTGCTGGTGTGCCTTACCAATTTTTGTTGTATCGTTCGACAGAACATTTTCCCAAGAAGGATTGTGGTTTGTCCAGGTACTCTTTGACAAAGTTGTCGTTCCTTTTTATGTCTTTTCTTCAGCAATGGTGTCTTTCTTGGCCTTCGGCCATAAAGCTCTGCTTGGTTTAGTGTGCGCCGTATGGTACTTGTTGAAACCATGACCCCAGGCTGCTCCAGGTTGGCCTTCAGGTCTTTGGATGTTTGACATGATGTTTTTCCCACCATTTTCGCGCCAACCTTCGGAGACATCTCTCATCAGTTTTCCTCTTCCATCCATGTCCAGGTAGGTTCTTGACTGTGCCATGCTTGGCAAATGTCTTAATAACATTGCGCACTGTTGAAACAGGGATACCAAGGTCTTTGGAGACGGCCTTACATCCTTTAAGAGATCTTGTGTTTGCTAATAATAGCACTCCTGATGTCCTCAGACAGCTCCTTTGTCTTCACCATTGTGACAAAGGAACAGGGAATAGCGTGGCTTTTTAAAAGTCATCATTCATTGGGTAAGTAATGTCACATGGGCACTGACAATTTATCACAGGTGAGTCAAATTTTTTTTCTATTTTTTCTCTCCCGTTGGTTTTAGTTTTAAAATTTGTTTGTAATTTGCTCTTTTGTATCAAGCACAAGCTCTCTATAGAAAAAAGCTGTTACACTTGATTCATTTTTTTCCAGAAGATATTCCAAATTATGTACTAAAACTTAATGGGTGCCAATAATGGTGAGCAGGACTGTACACACACACACACACACACACACACACACACACACACACACACACACACATATATATATATATATATATGTATTTTGCATTTCATATGCTACCATTTCTAAAAATATTGTAGCCTAATTTGTAACAAGTGTTTTGAAAACGGCATGTAGTGACAAATCTAGACTTTTTGTCCAAAATATAGCTACTTACCACACAAAAGAACATTTTCTCTGCTCCAAGAGACCAGTCCACATGGTAACTGAGTATCCATCCATCGTCTTCTCCTCAGTCCATACAGGGGCCAGCTGGTGCCCACCCGGCAACCCGACAAGGGCAGGAACAAGCCTAGACGGGGCGCCAATCCATCGTAGGGCACACACAGTCACACACTAAGGGCAACTTTAGAGATACCGATAAAGCAGGTATGCCTTTGTGCTGTCAGAGGAAACTGGAGTACCCAGAGTAAACCCGTGCAGACACGGGGAGGGAATCCAGACTCCGCACAGAAAGAACCCAGGTTGCTCCACCCTTAGCTTGAACCCGGGACCTTCTCACCACGAGGCAGCGGTGCTACCCATCGAGCCACCATGCTGCCCTGGCAACTGAGTAGTACAGTTTAATTCCGTTTTGTGATTTTCGAGGTTTTAGTTTTGACATAAGCACACATTTCGTTTGGTTTATTCGGTACAGAGAGTCAGAAAAAGGCAACGAAAAGGAAGCACCATACCGAACAAGCGTACTGCTATAACTGTCGAGCGGTGCGTCCTGAATCGAAGGTAGTTTAAGTATGCTGCTTTGGACTTGAACGCAGTTTTTATTTGAAGTGAGGAGAGAGAGAAAAGGGGTTGTGGGAGGAATACAACAGGACAAACCGGCATTTGCGCTGGTCGAAGTTTTGTATATTTTATGTTTGTATTTAATTTAACGCAGCATATTTATGGTAGGTTATGCTATTACATATACAGTATAAATTCAACTCCTTGGCTTACGATACATTCAGCATGCGATGGATTTGTCCGAACGTAACCCCATCGTAAATCGGCGACCACTTGTATTTGACACCTTTGTCCAAAGCTGTTTCGACTACATTTTGGAGTCACGGCTGCTCGTTATGATGCAGTTTTGACTACAAATGTGCCGTTCCAGTTTGTAGTTGTGCCTTTAATGCAACAGGGACATTCAGAGGAGACGCTAAAACGAAGAGGATGACGATATACGGTTAAAGCTCTGTTTGAAACAGGAAATATGGGACAGTGAGCTCCTATTTTCCCTCTTTCTCCTCCAGTGACTCTCCCTCCCCTCCACATCTCCCCAAATCCATGTCATCCCCTGGCAGGCACTCTTAGTTTTTCCCTTGTTTCCCATTTGTCTCTGGATTTGAGTAAAGCACCAGGTCAGGGCTAAGGCAAGAAAGTTATGAGGAAGAAGTGGAGCAAGGAATGGAGATGGAGAAAATGGTATCGCCCTTCCTTTCCACCTCCGTCCCGAAGGAACCCAAAAGTGAGTCCAACTTTGCAAAAGTAGATCAGGGCCACGATTAGCGCCAGTGGAAATGTGAAACTGTTAGGAGTCCTGTTTTAAGTCACGCAGCGCTAAGGCTTCACAGAACACTAACGTTTTTATTAGCGTGCTTACTGCGAGTCTAACAGATTAATGACGGAGGTGAGAGAAAGAATAGCGGTGATGTGATTTCTCTTCGCGTTTCAACGCGGCCATGTCATGAGCCTCGAGTCTGGTTTGTGTCTTGATTTGAGGTAATACCCAAGTGCATTTGCATATTAAGCCGTTTTGATTGACAACAACAAAATTTGAGACGCTATGGAAAATGCAAAGTATTTCTAATATTTACTCGGACTTTTATTTCATTCACTCTGAAACCAAAATATTTCAGATTTTGTCATACATTATCTTCCGCTTAATCCACACAGGGTAGCATGTGCCCACCCCGCAGCTCTGGGTGCAAGGGCAGGAACAACCCTAGACGGGACGCCAATCCATCGTAGGGCACACACACAGCCATACACTAAAGGCCACTTTAGAGACACTAAGGTGCTACCCACCGAGCCACCGTACTGCCCCTGGTCAGCGTCATTTCGTTTCTTAATAAACATCCATTCCTGCATTTCAGGCCTGCTACAGGGGTTCCAAAAAAGCGTTGGACGAGGTCAGTTTAAAGCTTGTAACGAACAACCAAAAGGAAATAAGGATGTGATGGTAATCATGATATGGATTTTTTATCAGGTACCAAATCAGTACCCAAGATAAGCCTCTTTGGAGCAAAGGTAGGCAAATGAACTCCAGTTCATGATTTGCTGTCAACAAATGCATGAGAAAATGATTGAAATGTTTAAGAACAATGTTCCTCAAAGAAATAGATGAACGATTTTGCATATGCATCCCTATACAGTACATAATATCATTAAATGATTCATGGAATCTGGAGAAATATCCATAAAGTCCATAAAGGGCATGAATGCAAGCTTAGAGGAAGGAAGACCAGTGATCTCCAATCCCTCTAACACAGGCCCTGCATCATGAACCGCCATTACACAATAGTTGATAGAACCACATGAGGAAGGGATTACTTTGGGAAAGTTGGGTCAGGCACTTCAATACAAAGTTATATTCACAAATGCCACTTAAAACTTTACTGTGCAACAAACTTTTCTGTGCTTTGGTTAACCACGTCTAGAAACGGAGTCAATTTCCCTTGACTTATCACCGTGGAAACGTGTATTGCGGACAGACGAAATGAAGTTGACCAGGCAAAAATGAAATATCTCAGGCTCGTACTGTCTGCAGTCCAACTAAATGTAATAAACACTTATTCCTTTCTCTCCAAACCTTTTCTGAACTGATTTGTAGTTTGACTGAACACATTTCTGAAATGTGACCCTTTTTAGGTTTCCGCTAACGTTCTTCGGTTAAATCAGACATTTTGGCCTTTGTTAATAATAATGCTGTCTGGTGGTTGTCAACGCTCCAAATCTGCCTCACTACACTCAAAGCTGCTGCCTTGGCTAATTCTTTAGTGGCTATTAATACGGTCTATAGATCTTCACCTAATGAAGCCTTGCTGCCTTATAAGGCATGGGGCAGTGAGCATACAGCTGCAGCATTGAAGGGTTTCTAATCTGGTCCATGTGCGTTCTCTCACTTTCCATCTCCCTCCCTTTCTCTTTCCTTTCAGTCCAGGCTTATCCTTTGAACAGAAAAATGATGAGCCAAAGGACAATGTGTCTCTGTACGTGAACCTTAAAGAGAAAAGCCAACATGCGATTTTTTTCCAGGACATGGCATATAATTTTTTTGTCATGGCAACAAGCTTTAAAAAAAAAAAAAAAAAATCAATTAGGTCAAGATGTTAAACTGAGGACTCACTAACCAGACCTTTCCATTGTGAAGGTCCATTGCGAGTTTTTGGCCAGTGCAAGTTTCCACTCAGAGACGGACCATCCCTTTGTTAGTACATGTTTTATTTGGAATAAATACCTTGAAGTCATGACAATTCAAAATGCCTGCGTAGAAAAATACGTAAAATAAAAACAAATGTATTTACATGCCTTATCTGTGCACAGCTAGATGGATGTATACATGGTATACAAGGCAGCCCATGCAGGACGTTATAAACTCTTTTGCCCGACTAAAAAGCAAAAGATAACACAGAAAACAATCAAGACATTCCAAGTCATACGGGAACCATCTTTTTTTTTAGATGGCCGATATGGCCGCTCGATGTTTTACCGTATGACGCGTTGTAGGAATTGACCCTAACTGCACAAACAGAAGAAGCTCACCAGGTTTGGCGGCGGGAACAAAAAGCGTGCCACCTCGTGGTGCGGGTCACCACGTCATTAAACAGAAATCTCTTAATAAGTCATAATAACTTAGTTACTGTACCAGACAGGGCTTGATTATAGCAGCTGCACCTCTGGCTCACTGGAGGATAAACAAAATAAAAAGGAATAAACACGGAGCTAGATGACCAAGTGAGATGAAGAACCTGTTTTGGAGACGCCGTCGCTAGAATAAACAGGGTCTTGTTGGAGGCCTGACTAAGAGGGCAGACTGGGCGCGCCTGCATTTGCTAGGTGGACGAGCAAGGCTAACTGGCACCGCTTCAGGATTTAGGGATCTTGTGTTCATGGAAATCACTGGAGGTTGTCATGTGTGGGGACGTTTTGTCTTTGTTAGGGGTGTGCGATGTGTACCGTCTGTGGCGATCATATCTAATTATTGTCTTAGCAACGTGCCATCAGCTTTTGCACCACTAGGGGCCACTCCCCGCTGAGCTCCCCTGAAAACAATATTAGTTCTTGGGCCTTTTTGAGTTTGCGTTCACACTGTCAGTAGGAAGGCTCTGTTATGCTAAAGGGACGTGAGCCTCGCAAACTTCCCTTGGGTTGTCGCATGTAGGGTTTATGCACTTGCATCACTCTTGCATCTGGACCAATCACAGCAAATATATGGCAGGGTTTCTATGCGCCAAGCAGGAGGTCCTTATGAACAGCGTTCTTGTGAACACGTGACAAAGGGGGAACTAGTTCTTACGGAGCGAAAGCACTGTAGACTACAGCACAGGCTACATGTTCACCACGCCGCAGTGTGTAACTGGAGTTAAAAATGAGTGAACAAACTGAGCCAGGACCCAAAATACAGACACCACCAGTCTCGCGGTCTACGTCATTGGAGGGCGTTTGAAAAAAACGGCTTGGAAAATGGCTTGCTCCATAACTAACCTATTTCACCATCTGCAAATGCACCATACGCGCATAATATGTAGACTACGACTTAAACTTCAGGACTCAGCTGTTCATGACAATTAGCCAAGGTACCGGCACAAGAACAGCAAACCATAGCAGAATCAGCCTTAGCAAAAAAGTGCCTTACGACAAATACAAATAGACGGCAAGACAAATGCTGTCAGCAGTAACACCATGAAAGACACGGCCCTAGTTCAAGCGGTTTAGAGAGATGGGTTCAAACAAATGTTTTAATACTTTAGACCCAAGAAATGCCAAAGCATTACCTAATCATCACTATCGACAAAATCCCATAAAATATCGCACACCCCCGGCCTTGTATTAAAAACGCATGACTCTTCAAGTCCTTCTCTAGTTGCGCCCTTGAAATCTGGTGGGATGAGGGTTAACCCATTTCCTGATCACATGGATAGAGTCATGACATACTGAATTGTCGTTCAGTCCTACATCTGTAGGCAGCTAAACACGCTCGGAGGAGAACACTTGCAATGACGGCCTGGTGTCCTTCCAGACAGAACGACTGGTAATGGTGGGCGTGAGCATGATGTTTGGAGCCTAGTCTTTTTTTTCTTTTTTCTTTTAAGCTATAAAAATACCATGAATCTGATGTCACTTTATCCTACGACGTAAGGCATGGAGGTCTTTTCCATCGATTTGCTTTAGTACTTTGGTATTCTCTTAATAAACTATCTTTGTATAATATTCCAAGAAAATATGACTACAAAGTAATGTTTTCAGTTTACAGCGGACATCTGTAAATGATTTTTTTACGAAATTATCAACATCTCCCAGGCTAGTCAAGTTGTCTTAACACTGTTTATATATCTTTTACCAGCCACTCTTTAGCCTGTTGTGACCTTAAAACAAGCAGGACTCAAAGAGGGCGTGCAGTCCAAGGGCTATCTTTTCTATGTGTGGAATGTTCCATTGGCAAATATTCCATAAAACTGTTGAAATTTGCCTCTTGCCAGTGTCTCTCTAGACATTCTGTCTCCTTTTGCAACCGTTTCCTCGTCTTCATGTTGCACTCCATTCGTAGGCAAGACGGCAAAAAAAAAACAAAAAACCAAGATGCACCAGAACAAGCAGTTCCGGATCGTTTATCTTTCTTTAAAAAAAAAAAAAAATCTCTGTTCTTTGTTGAGTATACCATTTCAAGAAACGTGGATGATGTGGATGAAAAGGGTCATTAGCACGGTTTTGACGAACAGAAGTCCAGCTCCTGCGGCTTCTTCAAGCCAGTGCAGCGCTCCCTTGGCAGCAGCACGCCTGTCTCGGTGGCGCAGCGGATTGGACGCCGTTTAAAGCCTTTGCCGCAGCTCCTGGAGCACGGAGACCACTCGCCGACATGCCAACCTGGACATGGGTCGCCACAAACCTGTAGTGCACCCGGTCTTTTGGCTGGATCGCAGTCCGTCCCGGGAGTTCCGTCTCCTCTCAGGCACTCTACCAGTCTCCTCTGGAGGCCATTCCCACAGGTCACCGAACACTCCTCCCAGCTAGAAGCTGCCCACTTCTCCGGTGGTGGTGCTTCTTTGACATAAGGAGGCGGGATCTTTTCGTTAAGGAGATCGACTTTTTTCCCGAGCCCTCCGTCCTCGGCGAGGACGCTGTTTTCCGCCTGCTTCCTGGTCTCCTTTTTAAGTGCCTTGTCCTCCTTGCTCTCTCGTTTGATATAGAACGAGTAGCGGATGCGTGGGGGTGTCAGGTGGCCCACAGACAAAACCTCCACGGTTAAAGCTTCCCCCAGCGGCCGTACAGCCTGCAGAGTTTCAGACTGGCCCCCGGTGCCACTGTAGCGGAGCAGGCTACCCCGTACCAGGATGTCCCTCTCCACTGCCGACACCACGTAGTTGCCGTTCAGAAGGTACTCGCCGCGGCTGTTCTTCACTGCCAGGTAGTTGTCGTCATTCAACATGCCTTTGTAACCACGCTGGCGAATGTCAATGTTAGAGGCACCCACTGGTAGCATGACGACAAAGTTGTAGCCGTGCCTGAGGGCAATAAGAAAGGGAGATATTGACTCAAGAAATGTGAAAAACCGAGTAATCAGATAACGGGAAAGCCCCGTAAAGTTTTACATGCCTCGGGCGATTTCTACCTCGCAAAAGGCCAATAATCTTACAGAAAGATGGGACGTAAACGTCAAACTTTAATATTTAAAGAAAATATCTTATTCAAGCATTTACTGTGTTGAGATTCAGAGCATTTCACAGGTGGAGCATTTCGTTCCAGGGTCGCCAGATCCCAAGAGTTCATACGTATTTAGTTCTGGCCATGCATGATTTATTGAAGGAAACTAAATTCTAGAAAGATCCTCAGTCTCTCTGCTGCACTTGTTTGAGTTCTTCTGTCATTGTCATTATTCCCTAAACAATACAGTATAAAAACAATTCTTACATTTTCTCAGACATCTAGAAATGATTTGGAGTACATTAGAGACAGGTTATATGCAATTTTGTGTAGTATTCAGTATTTGCAGTATTCATTAGGGGTTTTGGAAGTAAGGATATGGCAAGTCCCTTCCTTAGTTTGTGCAATATGAATGTCAGACCATCTCAAAATTAGGGCTGACTCGATACCATTTTTTTGTACGCCCGATACCGATATTGATACTGCAAACTTGAATAACTGGCGATACCGATATCAGAGCGATACGCTGCTACCACGTCTTGAAACACTTTGCATACGTTGCACTCGAATGTTTTACTTTTATCATCCTTGAGCTTAAAATATCCACACTGCTGACATGATGCATGCTGCTAGCTAACAGGTTTAACTTGAGGTCCAGCTATTGCTCACGTGACGCATCTCTGTTTGCGGCGTGTCGTCCAAATAGTATGTGGTAGGATATCTAAACTGTTTTTCCCCCCATCCGATCTCCAATCCAGTGATTTTCCACATATCGGGCTGATACCGATACAGAATATCGGATCGGTACAGCCCTACTCAAAATAATCTAAAATTATAACATAAATAACCTGTGAATAAGAAAATCACGTTTTAATCTGGATCTTTCAAATAACGTGGCCTTTACGAGCAAATAATAAGGGTATTATGATTGGAATTTAAATGTTCACAGTCGCTTTCTCCTTCACATGCCCAGCTACTTACATCGGTTTTGTGAAGAGTCCTGAAATCTTCTTGCAGTTTTTGCTGTCTCCCCCACACACACCACACTTGTCAAATTTCTTACTGGAGCCAAGTTTACCATCACAACCAGCCTTGGTGCATTTGCCCTGCACACAGACTCCCGAAGAGTCAGGTGAACACACAGTTCCATCCACAACCTGCAAAAATAAAAACAGCAGAAAGGTTTTCACAAGGTTACCAGATCTTAACTATGAATAGGACAAGATTGTTCCAAGAAAGTCGTTTCTCTAATACTGGAAAATCTGTTCAAAGTTATACAGGTACAGTGCAAAAGTATTAGGTCACCATTTGATTTGAATTAATCAGTGGTATAACGGCAATGTGTAACACATTGACCATAACTTGACCAAAACATGAAATGCGTTTGCGTTTGCACAGTACTATATATTTCAGAATGTTTTTTTCCAAATTTTTGGATTTTTTTTGGACTTGCAAGATTAACTCAGTTCAAATGGCAGCATATTTTGTTCTTATTGTTTGACAATTTGAGTGGTAGTTCTACATATTTTATTTTAAGAAATAAGTACATGATACACAACATAGATAAAGGTGTCTGGACACCCCAAAAAATATATTTAAAAATATATTTTAAACATAATGCATGCATACACTGGTCAAAAAAAAAATTTGTAAGCAGTATATTTCCTATATTTTCTTTTTGTATTCATTATATACAGGCTTTATTATCACTACTAAAACAATGATATGTCTAATCTAATGGTGGCCCCCCCCCCACCCTTAAACGCTCCCTCCACATACTGAATCCCATCCAACTTTCGTCTATATATATGTCTTCCATCATTTTTTTGGGTTTTTTTTCCTCTCTGTCCACTCTGACTGAATTAAGAAACTAAGAAACTTGCGGTAGCTGTAGGACCGTCACTGACAGTTTTCTCACTGACCAAATTTCTCTGGATTTAGACTGAAAAATACATCATATATATATATATATGAACAATATATACATGTGGATTTTACTGAAGTGTTTGATTTGATGGGACTGTGGTGGCCTAGCGGTTAAGGTACTGGACTATGGACAAGAAGGTCTAGGATTCGTATCCCACATCTGCATCACAGTTGGGTCCCTGAGCAAGGCCCTTAACTCATAATTGCATGGGTGTGGTAAGACTGTATGAATTGTAAGTCGCTCTGGATAAGAAAATGTCTTTCTAGCGTCTACATTTTCTTAATCAAACTTGATAAAGGCTGTTATTGAAATAAACATGATTGCATTGAACCGGACATTAAGTAAGATCGTGTTTCTCACCTTGGGTGCGAGGACGTAGAAGTAGCCCGTTCCGTTAGCCCTGCATATCAACTTGCACTGGTCTTTATGAGAGACTCCCGAGTACTTGGGTAGCCACACCACTGAGGGCGTGAGCCGATTGGTGTTCAAGCTGAAGCCATTGAAAGCTTCACACTGCTCTTCTCGGAAACTTTTCCCTGTTTATGGAAAATGAAATAAGGCAGCTTTGAAACGAAAGTATCTTCAAGTCGCTGACACGCTGTTAGAAAATGCATAGAAAAACCCCACAGTGTTTCTCAAATTTACTTTGCATTTTTTTCATTGCAGACACTATGAACCTTAGATATTTGATGTTTTTCTCTTGGACCGACGCCCTGTTCAGGGTTACATTTACATTTAAGGCATTTAGCAGACGCTCTTATCCAGAGCGGCTTACAGTTATTACAGATTTACAATCCAAGCAATTGTGGGTTAAGGGTCTTGATTAAGGACCCAACTGTGGCACAGGTGGGATTTGAACCCTGAAAGAACCCTTGAAAGTCCAGTGCCTCACCCGCTAGGCTACCACTAGGCTACGCTACCACTAGGCTACCACAGTCCCACCAGGGTTCTTTTCCACATTACACCATGTGCTGGCCTGAGCAGCTATGAGTGGGTATGTCAAAAAGAGTTAAGAAGTATAGAAAAAAAATGTTTTCCAAAACAGCCCAAAGAACTGATTAAATAAGAACAGGGTGACAGCGGCAAGAAAAAAACGCATAGCCTAGTGGCTACTGAAGGACTGAGGTAGCCTAATGGTTAATGCAGTTCTCTTTAATATGTGGTGGAAACACCACTCCAACAACCCAACTGCCATTCACCCACCAAAATAAAAAACTGAAAAAGTGGAGAAATGTTGGGTTGGGATTTTTTTTTTATTGTATTATTTTTCAATTGGATTTTTAGGCCCATTAGTCTGTCACATTTAGTAGAAAATGCCGAGTTGTTATTTGTTATGAATAAAATCATGCAGCCAGTTGTATTCCGTTAGTAATCGGGAAACACAGCCAACTTATGTGCACATCCACAAAACCTGATTTGTATGAAATGCCAGAGGACTTCGAAGCTGTTTTTTGTTTTTTTGTTTTGGCCTTGATGGGTGAAATTCGATTTTTGTCCAAAGTGGATTAAAAACTGTGCTGACAGCTTTCAAATGTCACCCAAATCAGGTCAGGCATGCTCATTTCTGGACATGAAAACAGCAACTGGACAAGAATGGGCTTGCGTTCAATGAATTTAGCAAGGGCCATGTTCTTCTCGAGTGTGCTTTTCAAACTGGCACACGTTACTATAACGGGGCGCGGCTTGAAAAAGTAGCAATGTCATACTTATATTTTAGCCTTGGTGACTAAGCGGAAGCACTTACCAGTGTCAGGGCATGGTGTGAGGTTGCAGGAACGGTGCTTAACTCTCACACCTTGGCAGTACTTCCCTCCGTTCTCCGGAACAGGGTTATTACACTCTCTCTTTGCCAGCTGCACCCCACCACCACATGTCCTGGAACAGGGCCCGAATGCCCCCCATTTCCCCCACTTCCCATCCACCTAGAGGGTGAAGAGCAAGAAAGAAATGCAAGTAAGCATTTTTTTTTATTGAAAAAATGCAATCTGGAATTAAGAAAAAAAAACATGTTTATAAAACTCCTCTCATGAGCTGTATGCAATAAGGGGTTGTGTTGGCACAGTATTTACTGGACTAGTGGCAAGAAATCCTGCCAGGTCTAAAGCCGACAGTGTTGGCCCCTTGACCAAAGCCTTTCCTTCCCATAAACAATTGATAAGGTTGTAGCAGCTTGTGCCAGCTGCTAATTGCTCCGGCTAAGGACATCATATGAATATTACACATTGTAAAAGGTATGCAGCTTCTTTAACTGCACATACAGCAATGTGTAAAAATCTTAGGCCACCATTACATTTGTTGTTTTAGCAATGGTGTAATGACCATATATAACACGTTGTCAATCCTGGTGACATTTAGGAAGTGGTTCCTTGGCTGCTTCCCTTCCAAAAAGACCAGTTACATTGAATACTCGCCACTGTAGCCAATAGAAGCTGTTTTATTTATTTTTTTTGTCCATTTTTCAATACTGCATTCAAATATCCTGCTTTTCTGGTTGTATTCTAATAAAGAGACTGAGAAGTAAGCATACGTGGTCATTATTGCACTGGTAAAACAATGGTATAGCTTATCTAATGGTTAAATAAGACTTTTGCATAGTACTGTATTTATGATGATCACCAGCATGGTGCAGTTAGTCGTCTCGAACATGAGTGCATGCTCTATACAGTCTTACTTAGCAGCAAAGCAAAAAGGCGATGGCCTTCGGGCGCAAATTTAACAAGCAATGATATACGGCATGTGCATCTCTCCAGTCCCAGTCGTCTGAGACTTTGTGGAGAATCAGGATTTTTCATAGAGTGAGGAATACCACAGTTTGAAATACAGCCTCTCTGTTGAAAGCATAAATCTTCATGAAACTCCCTGTCCTTACTCCAGGGCTCTGGAATTTTCCCATCAACTTCATGCATGAATTCACTGTTTAGCATTTGCAGGACTTCGGTTCTACCAGTTAAACATATAACAAAGGTCATTTAAAACGGCACCGTCTTGCTCTACGGTAAGAGACCAAAGTCTGAGAGTCTGGCTCGTTGTGAAGTGAAATTCACACTGCAGCGCGATAATGACCCAGAACATACCTCAAATCTTGGCAACAACTACTTAACGACCAAGAAGGATCAATTAGTGCTGACTGCCGTGGACTTTCCTCTACGGTCACCTGACCTGAAACCCCTTCGGGCATTTTACTGGGATAGAGAAAGAAAGCCAAGCAGTAACCGAATTCAGTAACATCACAAGATGCTCACTGGAATATTGTGAAATCCTGTCATTCCGGCAAAAGGGAGAACATACCAAAATGCTACCGAATTCTAAAATGCCTGTAATTTATGCAAAACTTTATTCAACTTTTCACTCAAACTCTTACACTGATTCTATGATTTGTAAATAAAACCAGATTTCAAAAAATAATAATAAAAGAAACCTGGTCTCAGACCTCCACATATTATATATATGTTTATATCTCTGTCTAACCTTTGCTTACCTTTGCCCTAGTGACCTCCTGCTTCTCTATGCAAACCCCTCGCATGCACAGCATGCCCTCCCCGCAACTGGTGCCGTCTGCCCAGGGAAAGTGGCGCGTCTGGCAAACAGGTTGTCCGTGCGTCTTCCCCGTACACCATAACCGCTGACAAGATGCCTGCATGAGCGGGCAGGGCTTTGAACCGGAACCAAACGCCAGCTCACACTGTCTCTCCAAACCGTACGACGCTCCAGGGAGAACATCGGGTAGCGCCAGAGGCTTCTCAGGCTGATCCAGCAGACAGTCACCTAGACAAAATAAAAATCATGTTGGATTGTAGTCACTGAGATTAAGCAACTGAGTCACGAATGGCCCTGGTCATCTCTTGAGTTTATAGCCACGCAATTATAAAACGGTCCTTTTTCCCCTGAATACACCATAAGGGCTAAATTATATCAAATATAGTCCTCTGTTTTCTGTTTATTATCTGTCAAATACTGCAATTACGACGTCCTAGAAGTATTTCATATGGGAAAGGAACTTGTTTATGCCCCAAATTAGCGTAACATAAACCTCAAACCTAGTTTTTTAGCACACTATTCATTGGTGATGTTGACATTATTTGGACAGTGTTGGACCACATGTTTGATATTTTTTAATTGGAATATATTTGTTTAACTCACATCTGTATTAATTAGGCTGAATTAAATGAAGGAGTGTTCGTGTTCGCATGTGTCACCGAGATTCCAAGGGGCTCAACTGTAAACACCACAATCAGTGAAATCACGCTGGACCCTAGCTCACAAAAACACTTCAGCACTGCTTTTTCCTCCTTTCTCAGTGAGTACTGGCATGTTCAGGTTTTGGCAAACATGGCACAGGAAGGTGTCGTTGGGCTAATATAACACGCGAGGTGATGTACAGCTCTGGAAAAACCAACGACTCCAAATTTCCTTAAAATCAACATTTGTCTCCATGTGTGCCAGCGATTCCATTCCAGTATCTGATGAATTCCAACACAAACACACACACACACTTTTTTACTCAATTTTACTCAATGAGCCACTGATTAGGTGTTCACCTGAACAAATCTTATTTACTGAGGAAAAGTACAACACACACAAACTCTATGATGGTACCTTGGTACTTGTTGAGATGTAATGTCTCCTAAGAAAAAAAGTCACTCTGGATAACGGTGTCTGCTAAATGCTGTAAAAATAGATTGTGATCCGAACAGTCAGCTGAAATGAATTGCGCGACACGACTGGAGCAAGTGCGCCAAGTGCCCAACAAATGACGAGTGCTGAGACAACTTTTTCTCTTTAAAATACATAGGAAACCAAAGTATCACTATATTGATTTCTGAACGTTCTCAAGTTAAAACATTAGTACTTCTTGTGAAGGTACTGGACTATGGATCAGAAGTTCCAGGGTTATAAAAAACCCACCTCTGCAAAGATGCCACTGTTGGGTCATTGAGCAAAGTCTCTAACCCCCAACTGCTCGGTTTATAAGACTGTATCAGTTGTAAGTCGCTGTGGATAAAATCGTCTACTAAACTACATAAATGTCAATGTTTTTGTCATAACAAATGCAAGGAACTGCTATCTAAAGTATTAGACAGGGTTATTGCATAACCCTGTTGTACCCAGAGAAAGGCACAGATGATTCTAATAACTCTTTAGTGGACAGGTGGCCCTGTGGGAGTGCAGGGACCAAAAAATGGAGAGAGAAAATTAACAGTTCATGGTGGGAGGCCAAGGACAGAAGTACTGCCGTGCAGCTGGTGCACTTGTAGATAGCTCCTTGTGTGT
>JAUZST010088048.1:0-19783 GCA_034779995.1 Parotocinclus haroldoi
TATATATACATATATATATATATACGTATATATATATATATATACGTATATATATATATATCACTAAAATTAGGGGAAATTGTGTATATATAGACAGTGAAGGCTCATTATATCCAGGCAGGAGAGAAACAGTTGTGACTTTCTGTGGCACTGTAATTATTTAAAAGTCATAGGCATCATTAAAAGAGAAGGACACTCGTCTCCTCTGGGTACACACAC
This sequence comes from Parotocinclus haroldoi, assembly GCA_034779995.1. Lineage (NCBI taxonomy): Eukaryota > Metazoa > Chordata > Actinopteri > Siluriformes > Loricariidae > Parotocinclus > Parotocinclus haroldoi. Next base: position 220 of record JAUZST010088048.1, read on the forward strand.
AACAGCTCCAAGGTTAAAAGCCACATTCACAACTATCAATAACTTTAACTAACTGTACGGCCCTTAATTAGACACGTAATCAATTATGAACCATTCATGCCACTGCCGGGCGAAAATTTAAATAGGATGTTGGGTGAGATATAAAAATAAATAACATAGTCATTTTACAAGCACTGATAGAGCAGCTGAATGAAAGAAACTTGATGGTTTGACCTCTGCCTTGTTGAACTGCAAATGATGTGCATAATCATCAGCTGTCACTTTCAATCTTAATTAATCCTAATAGAGTATTGACGCTGCTCAACTGTCGGGCCTCGCAATTAGTATTGCAATTTAGAGCGGATAATGCGCTGGGGCAGTCCAATTACTGCAAGGAAATGAGGAAGCTGTGTTAGTTTAGTTGTGAAACTGTCATAACGGTACAAACAACAAGATAAAATCATACTGTGAAAAGACAAAACAGAAAACAGCACCAACCATAAAGATAAAAAATACATGAAGGGCAAACATAATGATTAAAGAAAACCTAAGGTAATGTAATGTTCTTATTTGTGTGTGTGTGTGTGTGTGTGTGTGTGTGTGTGTGTGTGTGTGTGTGTGTGTGTGTTGAGGTTACTGTAAAAGGTAATGGGCAGATCCATAACAACTAAAATATCAAATGTCATAATTTTAAATAACCAATAAATAAATTGTCATTTAAATGTAGTTAAATGAAATTAATTAAATATTGAAACTTCGAAATAATCAATAAATCCTCAAAGCAGGTTAGATGTCCTAATACAAGAGAAACAACACTAAAGACTTAAAGAGAGAAAACACAAACACACAAAAAGAAAAACAAGCAAAAAGAAAGAATTGAGAGGATAAAAAGTAACATTTTGTTTATTTCTAATTATTTATTTGGTTCACATTTTGGAATCTCAGGAATCTTGCCTGCGTTTAATCCTGGTGGTTTGCTGTACTTATTAATTTATATTACTTTCAAATTATTTTTCTTTCTCTTCTTTTCTCATTTTTGATTGACTTGTTGCTTTTTTCCTCAGATTAATTTATCTAACATATCTTAACACAACATATTAATCTAACATCATCTCATCTAATCTTATCTAATTGATGTACAGGATGCCTAGAAAGAACGTCCCACTTTGTTATACATATATATTTCAATACATAATACATATATAATCAACCTTGAACTCTGCCATTTTTCTGCAGCTATTTCATGGCCTTATTGATTTGCTGCTATCGATATGTGACAGATCTACATGTCTGCCCGTGCTGGTCTGATGTGACCCTGAATCGCTCAGCTGTCACTCTCTGTGAGAATCAGGCCACACTCTGCTAATTCAGACTGCACTTTTTATCAGATTCCCACTGTGTTTCTGCTCTGATGAGGTTAATTAATAACCTAAATGTTAATATGATACTAATGCTTGTAAGATATTGGCTGACATGGTTTTACTGATTAGAGTTCCACTATTTTTGTCTAAAGTTAATAAATGAAGTTGACCAGATAATAAGTGTGTCACTGTGACATTTTTAGAAATAAAGCCTAAACACTGGGAAATATCCCACCATGATTTTGATCAGAATTTTGTACTTCACTTACAGCAAGCCAAATATTGCAATCCTCATTCTGGCCTCATCTGCAAATTTGGATTGTTTCATTATGTGTTTGGGAAGAAACAGTGTCTTCATGATGGATAATAACACCCTGCTTACTCAAGCTTGCAAATTAGCCATTTAAAGTTAATTAAGAGAGGCTTAACTAAAGGTGAGGGGGAGGAACCATATGTTTGCGCAGTCTACTGGGGACAAAGAATGGAGGAAAAACACACAGAGACGTGCAGTTTCCATTTAGGACTCTGTCAACTGGCAATTAAAATGTTCTGCTAAAACAGCTGAAAGTGCTTTGGGTGTGATTATATCAGAATAGCATGTTCTGTACTGCCTCAGGCCTGCAGCTGTTTCTGTCATGGTGTTACTGACATTTTATTATCATATTAATGTCAGAGAAGATATGACGCTCTGTGTTTATTTGTCATCCCAGATATAAGATATATATTTCCATAAAATGAAAATACATTAAAACATATTGAAGCATTATTTTTAGCTATATTAAAGTATTGTTACTATGTTTAGCTTCCGGGGGAAAATCAGATTATGGTAGATAAAGTCATTCTGAACACAAACGTAATTTTAATTTGGTTGGCACTGAATTTGGAGATACATTTAAATAATGTACTTGAATTTTGTATCAATCTTGAAAAAAGAGGTTCTAACACATTGATTTCCCTTACCAGGTCAATTAATTCTGGCTGTGTTATCAGTTATGGATAACCTGACCTAAAGTGTTCAACATCTGGATCAGGGTTGGTTTCCACATCAGGTTCATGTGTTGTTATATCAACTGTATATAGACTGATTTCCCATCTTAAGCTTCCTTCCCAATGGGTCCTCTAGAATTCTAGAATTTTATATTATTTTATTATGCTTTATTTGAACTTTTTTATACATACATGCACTTTCATGTGTATCATACTTGGTGAAATAATGTGATTTTGATATAGGCTTCAGTACTTGCAAACATCAAGCGGGACTGGTCTCCTGTCTGAAGGCCGATCAGGGTATTCAAAAGATTTACAATAACTAACTGTACGGCAGTGTACATTGATCAGACAGTCTGGCATGTGATCCTCCTGTTCTCGCCATATCATCGGATCAACAAATGCTGTTGACTTGCAAATATTATGGGCCAAGCATTGTGGTCGCCGAAGGTTTATCTTGGTCACCAATTTTATACCTGCAGTAGAGCTCATAGGTTTCATTAATACAAGAAATAATAGTAACTTATCAAGAAAGATTTGTTGAAATCACTTTAAATGTATCAATGTAGTGATTTTGTATGTAAGTAATTACAATATTAGATATGAAGGAAGGAAATGTTTAGTGGGGAAAACTATACCATTGAAAGGAGGCTCTAGTACTCTATTAGACTGCATTTCCTCTGGATACAAGATGAGGTATGGTTGGGGATGGATGAGTACATGTGCCGTATGGTATCCTGCCACACATTTGCCCACAGATGTTATGACTGAACCTGAAGATCCTGCGCACTCATAGGTTGCCAAAGCTGGTGTTCCTACTTGTCTCAAAAATGCTTGATTGGTTATAAATATGGTGACCAGGAAGAGTTAACACATTAAAATATTATGTGACTTCATATAAACTAATGCATAAATTGTGTTTAAAGAACTTTATTATTACGTTTTGTTTTACTATCAAAATACATTAAGTTAAATGTTTTGTTTTTTAATGAAACAAAAACGACTAAAAACTAATCCAACGAGATCTAACAAGTTTTCCTGTTTACATTGAACTGATGTGAACATGAAGCCTCTATGCCTGAAATGGCCTGAGGGAGGCAGTAGTGAACAGACAAGCACCCAGACCTAGCTGTCTTTTCCTCTAAAGGCCATTTACATAGTGAAATCTAATTACTCTGGCGTTATGAGAGAGCATTTGATCTCAGACTTAAGCAGGAGAGAACATATTATTACCCCCAAAAGAGGCTTTTCCCAGATGAAGGTGGCTTTACAGAACAGAGGGTGCGACTTGTACACAATCGGTCCTCCTGTTTTAATTATTTTCAGCAGGCACCATGTTAAAAAAAGACAGAGGGGGGAATAGAGAAGCGATTTGTTTTTGTCAGGGAAGCCCAGGGGACGTTTTTAGTCAGCTGGAGTAGCCAAGGAGTTGACTTAAAGAGGACAAAATGTCCGACATGTATGGTTTTCATTCTGGGGAACGGAACAAAGTTTAACCCTCAGCTTCATCCACGTATAGAAACTTTTGTACAATTAACCTTTATTTACCATATAATACAACTTGTAGGATTTTGTCTCAGAGTTTGCTTACAACATGTCACATGCAACACAACATTGTAAATATTGCTATAAATTCCTCAACCTGTAGCTTCTTTATGTCCACTGCATGGCAGCTAAATTGTTCATTTAACATCTTTAATTTCATTTAAGAGTTTTTTATATATAACTAAGCATTGTCTCAAATCAGCTTTACAATGTTCTATTATATATTATTATATATTTACAATGTTCTCTTATATATTATATTCTATTATCTAAGTCCCAGATCAAACTGAGCAAGCTTAGGGTAACAGTGGAAAAGAAAAACTCACTAAATATAAAATATTATATATTAAATATTATAAGGAAGAAACCTTGGGAGCACCAAAGCCCCAAAAGGGTCCCAGCCTCCTTTGGCAACTTAGATGATATATACTGCTCACAAAGATTTGAGGATAATTTTTTATGTATATTTCAGAATTATAACAGAAATATTTTATGAAACTTTATAAAATTATCAAAAATATTTTTGAAAATTATATAAATACTTTGTAAGCAATATATGTAAAAGTAAAGTAAACAGTAATACTTTAATTAAACATAAGTAAAACAACTGAACATAAATAACATTTGTCTAAAGTATTTATAATAATAAAAATAAAATATAAGGTGTCGAATAATAAATTAGATATAATATTATAGAATGTATAATAAAATAAACAATCTAACATTACTACCTTATAGTTAATAGTTTGATATTTTTTTACATTTTATATATGTATTTCATTCATTTTCCTATTCTCAATTCAATATTTTGTCACAAAAAAGTGCTCCCTAGACAGGGTACATGCAAACTCTCACACGCTAAGCGCACTTTGAAGACACAAATTAACCTAAAATGCATGTCTTTGGACTGTGGAAGTAAACCAGAAAAGCTGGAGTAACCCCTTTTGGGGGTGTTCAAGGCTCCTCGCTTCTACTGCTGGGCTCTAAATAAGGCCTTTAAACTTCAAATGCTGAGCTAAATTATAGGTTGCTTTCAATAAAGAGACCAGTTAATAAAACTCATGCAGACAGGGTGAGAACATGCAAACTTCTCGCAGGCAGAGTGAAAGGATCTTGAAGCAAGGATTTTTTGATCTATGAGGCAACAGCACTAACCACCGTGTCACTGCGCTGCATAGAATAATGATTTAAGAAGTTATTTGAAATGTGAATATAAAAAATGCTTCTACGTTTATCTTGTGTACCTGCATGCTCGTGTTCACCTCAGATATTTGCTTGTACTCTTAAAATGACAGGATGGTTTTTATAGGTCTTATTCAACGTAATTCAAGTCTCCATTATTCTGCTTTTCATTACACAAATGATGATGGAGCCCTTCCATATGACTAGATCACAGCTCGTTGGTAAATATGTACACAGAATGGCTTGGGCTTTCTGCCTTTGTTCTTGCTCTTGCAGAAATGATCTGTAATTGTAGTCACTGTGGGTGATTTCTTAGCTTTGACCTTTACAGCACAATGATATATAAATTGATGGAAGCAGAATTGCCTGCCCAAACTCTCCCCTGTGCCGGAGTTGCAATCTCGAAGCAATTGCGGCTTAGCTTGCGAGAGTATTTTGATATTATTTTCCGTAGCATGCAATTAGACCTTCATCTCGAGGGGCATTCCACTTACTTGAAATTATCAATCCATGTGTAGGACCCCTTGCTCGGAATCTGAAACGAATGCCAAATTGATGAAACTCAGCACACAAATTAACCTCTGCGTTTCAATCCTCGGTCTCAGAAAGGAAATGATTACGGTCCGAAACTCAGAGTTGCACACTGACTTCCCTTCACGCAAAACGTGTATAAAAAAACAAATGCATAACTAAGAGTACGAATGCTGTAAGTGGATAAAAAAGAACCTTTCCCAGCACAACTAATAACTGCTTACTTTTCAAGTCCTTCACCCTGGTTTTACTTCTTTTTACTCTCTCATAAAAATGCAGTGCAAAGCAAAAACACCTTGTCCTGTAAGTCAGAATGAAGCAGTATGGCATTTCCTGTATGTGTATAGGTGCGTTAATGCAACTCGTTATTCAGGTCAGTGACATATTCATTTTTTCCAGCTGAGTTTATAACATTTCCTAAAGCAACATGTTAAGCATACAACCCCAAATCAGAAACACGTTGAGACTGTATGGAAAAGGAGGAAAACATGTGTTTAATACATTGCCTTTATTTAATTTGCAGATACTATGAACCAAAGTTATTTCATATTAAACGTTTTCTGGACAACTTTAAATTCATTTGCTAATGAGCATCCATTTTTTCATTTCAACACTGCAATTACATTCCCAAACATTAGATTGTGTCAATTTATGATGCTAAATAATAATAATAATAATGAAAATAACAGGGCAGCATGGTGGCTCGGTGGGTAGCACCACTGCTTCACAGCAAGAAGGTCCCAGGATCAATCCCAGGCTGGAGCAGTTTGGGTCTTTTCTGTGTGGAGTCTCCCCCTGTCTGTGTGGGTTTACTCTGGATACCTCCCACATGTATGTTATGCTAATTGGTGTGTCTAAAATGGCCCTTAGTGTGTGACTGTGTGCGTAACTGTGTGTCTGTGTGTGTGTGTGTGCCATATGATGATTTGACGCCCTGTCTAGGATTATTCCTGCCCTTCAGCTTGCATGCGAACCTGTGTGGATTAAGAGGAAGATAATAAATAATAATAACATAATCTCAAACAGATGATTGTAGTCATGATTTGGTACAAATGCAGGATCCAAATGAGTCTTTTGGGCAGCTAATCTTGGGTGTTTTACATGTGTGTTGAATTAATTGGTGTGTGTGAATGTGCCCTATGATGGATTGGCACCCTGACAAGGGTTATTCTGTGGTCCTCACCAGATGAGATCAGAAATAAATAAAGAAACATTTATTCAAAAGAGACCATTTCAAATAGGGAGTGACATACGTATAATGTATAAGCATTGTTCTACATTTTTGTTATCAAAAGAAAAATCTGATCAAAAGAAAAAATTGTAGACTACAATTTAAAACACTAGTTGCAAATTGCTACATATAAATACATTTAAACTTTTGTAAAACTGATTGTTGCCAATCCTGGTTTGAGATGAATTCCGTAAACATAAAATCCTAAGGATAAAGTCAATGTAAGCTCTTTTCTGACTGAAAGTCTTTACTAAGTGGAACCATAAGTCCACATTATGAGGAATTAGGCCACTTAGAGAATATTCCATCCCATTAAAATTGGATATTTTATACACTAAAGATGTAATCATTTTATATGTGACAGAGAAAGATCGGCCAAAACACTATGGAGAAGCTTAGAGACCGGAATTCTCCCTGTGAGGATAGGGGGTGAAGTTTGTTTTTTTTTTTTTGCTCTGACCAAGCAGCAGAAAATCCAGTTATTAGCAACAACCCAATTATTTCCTCCCTCTGACTCACAGCACAAGTCCAAGGTCAGACTCATGGATTAGCAAGGTTTTACGGACAGGGCGAAAACAAGAAGCAGAAGCAACAATGTTGATTCCCTACGGTCACCAGAGGCCTAAAGGGGCTGAAGCTGCAAGGTGACATAATGACTAAAAACCAACCGGAAAGTGAAAGGAATGAGAGGAGAAAAGTGCAGACATGTAGGGTGTGGACGGTTGTGATCTAGGGTCATAGGTGTAACACGTAGCTGGTAAAGCCATATGGACACCACGGACATCATTAATGATGAAAAGGGCTCAGGGGTGACACCATTTGTGAACCAATCATTATAGAGTGTGTGTGTGTGTGTGTGTGTGTGTGTGTGTGTGTGTGTGTGTGTGTCTGTGTGTGTCTGTGTTTGCATGCATACGCGTGTTTGGCCTCTGTCTCAGAGTGATTCGATTAAACCTTGACCTTTTAAACTGAATAATCTCCACACCGATTTTCTTTAGCCACTTTTTCAGTAACACTATTGACATCACTTACAAACCTGACAGGATTATTTCACACTATAAACGAATTAGAATGTATTATATCTATATTGTTTATAGATGTATGCGAGTAGATGGCCAAAATGATCTTGACTCTAGACCATCTTTATCTTATTCTAACACCGCAGATAAGATGACCTAATGGTGATGACATAAAGATCTTAAGATACGTTGGATAATATTCCCTTAATTATATTATCTTTTACATTATAGAGGAAAAATACAGTTGTACCTCATACTAGTTAATTACAATGCTCACAGAAATTAGGGGATGTTTAATTAAGGGATATTTCATTTTGGGGTATACCCTAATTTATACTCTGTCATAATAAACAGTATAGTTCCAGGTGGACAAGTTCGAAGATAATTTTGTAAACAAATATTACAATTTTAATGAATCAATTGCAGATCCCTATTTTATGTGTAAATGTGATGTCATGACGCGATCGTTTTGGTCCTAATAACCGACTGGTCTGATTAAATGAACATGCCCTATGTTACAAGACGGGACGTGCTATAACTTATGTAACATATTAAATGTTTATTAAACCTTTACTGTGCGATAAACATGTATAACGAACGTACAAACAAGAACTACTGTTGCTTACCAACTTTGTTCATTGAAAAATACATTTGCAAACGTTGCAAAAAAAACACAATGTATAGATACTCAGCATGAGAAGTATAATACTGTAAAAAACAAGTTCTTACTAAATTCCAGTCAACGTTTGAATAACTTATCCAGTGTGATTTGATCCGCTTTAGCAGTGGCTAAGTGACTTTTGGCTTCATTTTTTTTTAGTAAATGGAAATGTTAGGCAAAGACCTGTAGGTGGAAGTAGGGGGCTGGGGAGAAACTCTGGAAAAACGAAGAGATGTTAAATACTGTACACGTTTTTGGTCCGATTAAGCGGACTTTTGGACCGAATAAGCAGAATAACATCACATGTATATAAGAGGATTTGTTTCAGTACTTTAGGATTTGGTCCGAATAAGCGGCTGGTCTGATTAACTGGAATCGACTGTACTATAAGTGATATGCTATGATAAATATATATAAATATATGCTATTAAGTGCTATCATGGTGCTTACTGTTTTCCTTTGTGGCTGTCTGTTACATGAATCTTCATAGAAACCATGGTCAGTTAATTGAACTGAATAAAACAAGAAAACTTAGGAACCCTATACAGCAGATTTTAGCAAACACTGCTTTTATGCTTCAGCTGGAAAAGAGTCACTCATCTGGACCCATACAAGTTCTATCAAGTGTACCAAATAAACGACAGGAACCGAGACATTTTTTTCTTGTCAAATGCATCAAGAACCAAATTTGACGAGTTGCAAAGTGGTAGAATGCTAGTTACTGTACATGGACCTGAAACATCAAACCCCTATATGCCTCCAACGAAAAGGATCCACATGGATCGCAAAACCATAGGGATAAATAAGGACTGGGTCTCATTGCTTCTTTTAATCTGCTATAATGCCATTAGTAAAATCTTTTTGTATGTGTATTTTTTACCATTCTTAGTGCGAAGATCTGTTGTTGGTACAGCTACTGGTGTACAGGTAGATTTTAAGCTGGATTAAGCACCATTGCTTGACCAGTTGTCCTACTCTAGCATCTGGTCCAATAAGCTCATAGACACATCATTCAGGGTTCCTGTGCACTGAGAAAAGACCCTTCCTTGAACCAGGAGCTAAAATAGTGACTTTATGTGGTGTTCTAACTACTGTACAATCACCAACTGTCTATGAGAACAGGGCCACAGTTGGCTCCATTAAAGCATCCAACCGTAACTAAACTGAAACTCAGACCATTTATATATATATTTATATTTTAATAATACAATTCTACAGAACCTTATTGGGTAAGTTATAGATTGCTTTGCTCCAAGATATTCAATTCTTTCCACTTGCCATAGGCTGAACCCGTTTGCTGTGTCCCATTGAATCACACTCTTAATGCAATGTATGGCATTGTTTAAATCAAGAGCGGGACAGTCTTGGCTGGTCTTGACATGCAATTTGGGAGTCCACCTTGAGTTAAGACCAGGTTTGAGTTCTATAACACTAATATAAGGCACAGCATTTCATATCATATAAAATACCAGAAAGAGAAGCTACATCTTGCAGTATGAATGGCTTTTTTGTAGCACATAGTATGGAATAGTTCCAGAGAAGAAACAGATTCAGGGAGGAAGTTTTTAGATATACTATGCAGCTGACAAAAACTCTAAATGAAGTATCCCATAATGAAATATCCCCTAGTTTTGTGAGGATTAACTGTACATAGAAATTAGCCTGCCAATTCAAAGCTAGCCTTGTATATCCATTGCAACTAAGCATCTAAACTAATCATGTCTCACCTGATCCACTACATTTAGGCCAAGGAGGAAACAGGAGACTTTGTTTTATTCAGCAGATTCACTTCAAGTTATACTGAGCTGGCAGCCACTGAACAGAACTATTCTGGTTTCACCGTTCATGAATCGGGAAAGAACAGATCAAGTCGTAAGGCAGTAATTAACCTGAAGCTACGCCGTTCTGTATTAAAGCATGATAGATGAGATGTAACAGTTGTTCCCTGCACTAGCCCTGCAAAGAGAGCTGATACTGCCCTTCCCTTGCTAACCTGAGCTGGGTCTGCCTTCATTGCCTAATTAACCCACTAATCACTGTGCCCTTATGCCTGTGCTGTGTTAATTATCGGACAACACGATTGACAGTAGATAAGCTGGACGTTAATCAGCTTTTCAGCCCATGTGCACTACGCTATTTTTTCTCGAAATAAAAGTCCTGAAAACTTTTTTCTTTGAAGAAATTTTTGAATTTTTGAATTGATACCTTAATCAATGTACATAATCTATATGAATAATCAATAAATAACCAGCGTACCAGTTTTTTTAATTTGTGTAAAAGTTTGGTCACCATTCCAGATGACATAATACACTAGCCTAACCCTGCAGTGACCTGTGTTCAAGTCCCAGTGGTACCTTCCAGCAAGGTTCACAGGCAAATATAATTGACTGTGTCTGAGGGAGAAGATACTAGTCAGTGGATCATCCCTTGGTGAAGGAAAAGTGACCCTAACAGTGACCCCCAGGTCCTGCGATGGACTGATTTCCAGTCCAAAGCTGTATATTCTCTAGGGATAGGATTTAGGGTCACTGTTTTTAAATACAAATACAAAAACACACAAATTTTACCAAAAAAATACAAGATTTCAGCTTATTCCCTACAGAGTTTCATTAATTAATATTGATTTTAGGGAAACAAGTAGTTTGAGCAGAGCACAAATGAATCTTGTACAGGAAATTTGTATGAAGTATTAAAAACTTGAGAAAAAAATATCAAATTATTTCTCAACCTGAAAATAAAAAATTCTTGAACGGGAATTATCCTTTTGGGTCTGTTTAGAAGGGTAGCTGCCAAGAATCCTTTTTGAGAAAATGTTGAAATTAGCTAAAAGTAAATTTTGGGTCCAAATTATGTTATGTATGGTTAATATACCATAAATAAAACAACAAATCTTATGGTGGCCTAAGACCTTTGAACTGTATGTACTGTATGTATTTAGTCATATAAAAAGTATATTTGATTTTTTTCCCAACTCATCCTTTTATGTCGTTTCCCCCTGTTTAGGCTTCAGTTAGGATTTCTGTTATTCTCTTAGGTGCACTGTGATATTAAAAGTATTAGGAAATTATATTGCATTATATTATGTTTACCACAACACCCTCATTTCTCCTAAACAGGCAAACTAGAGAAAAGACAGCACCTAAATTGCTTCACGGTCCTAAAGGAAGAGCATCACAGCTCGGGTTGGTAAAGTACACCAGACCCTGTTGTGTCCTGTGAAAAAGGAATGCATTCGAGTGGAAAATGCCGGAATATGAATAAAACGGCTGAGGAGGCCGTGCGCTTCCAGGATCGCCTCATATGAAAATCAAATTCAGTTTGCCTGCTTATTAATTCATAAGCCATTAGTAACATTTCAGCTACAAAAAGGCCTCTGACACAAAAGCTTGAAAAGTAGGACACACTCAGGAGAGGCATATGGAAATAAGATTTCATCAGGCTCGATTAAAACAAAGACTCAGAGCGCCGACTTGAAGGATGCAGATGGGCTGATGGGTTTATGCAACGTTAAGTACCTGCTTAATTTATAACTTTGTCATCCAGGAAATGCAGTAGACAGTCATACGCATGCTTACTTTTTCACTGTGTGAAAATATGAATGAAATGTGCCATTTTCTAAAAAACGTCATGTACAAATGCAAGTAGAGATTTAACATTGTGTATAATGGGCTTATGTGTCATCACCACTGACTTCAACATGATTCTGGTGTCAAGCAGCATGAAGGGTCTTAGCCTCTGAAATAATGCTGTGTCTATCTGAAATGGTCTGCAGTGGCATTGTTTGTCCACATGGGGCAGTATTTCCACAGAGGAGCAGGTGTTAAGAGCGTCTCATTTCCCCACGTAAACACCTCACACCATCCTGCTCCATGAATTATTAGCACAGACAGCAGTCTCCTATTTATTTTTTAAATAGGGTGCACAGACCACACTGTCTGAAAGTCAAGGAGCTGCAGCACCACTGTGTGTGTGTGTGTGTGTGTGTTTGTGTGGCTCTGTGACACACAAGTCATGAATAAGTCACATGGCCTCTGGACCTTTCTCTGAGGGTTTGGGGTTTGTGAGATGCATCTCTTCTATCTGTTAGGCCTGCAGTGTCCACAAGAATTCAGACATCACACAAAAGCATATGTTCACTAGCCAGAGAGAGAAAATGAGAGTGGAAAACACTACTTCTAGATCGGAACGGTTCTCCATCTGCATGGGACGCTGTCGTTCAGCGCTGGTGAGCCGCAGTACCTTTTCAATTAGAGGTGTGAGGTGATCATGCTCAGCTCAAATAATGAGTGCAATTAAGCAATTAAGAAGCCTGCAGCTGTCTTTGCCCTGTTTAACTGCCTGCAAATGAGCAGACGCTGGGGGACGCCGAGCATTAGTGCCTCCTTCCTTCCAGTTTGTACAACTAGACCAAGGATCAAGGTCATGAGAAAAAGATTTAGCATTCGAGCCGCTCACTTCTTTTGCTTTATCTTCCTGTGGAGCAGGTCTGAGAAAAAAAAGCACCATGCTTTGCACTCAGGGTTTAAAAGTTTAAAAACGTGTATCAAATCTGCTACCTCCTGAGACCAAGATGCTCTCATGATTACAACTTTGTGAGCATTTCATTAAGGTAATTAAATTAAATTAAGGTAACCCCTCAGAAAGCTACAAACGCGCTATTTCCACATTTAGATTTACAGCATTTCTCTCAGAAATGGTTCATAATAATGGATGTTGCTTACCTGAGATCTATTTGACAGCGTCGTCTGTATAACATAGTCCACAGAAACAAATGTTAGAACCCCTTCATTCTTGAGTAGATAAAAGAAAAATACTATAGACCAGAGACGAAGGTATTCTTGATACTTTGCTGCATCAAGTGCTAAGAAATCATTCTTGCTTTGCAGGGTTAAAAAATAAGCCGGGGCCTACATCCTGAGACCAGCAGTGGAAATGCTTCTATTTTGCATTTTTCTCAAATACAGTGGTTTTTATTACAAATCATACAGTCAGTATAACATTCATTGCAAATCTGAAAAGAAACTTACATACATGTAATAATTTTGGTATGTTTGCCCTTGCACTATAAATTCAACCAAACCTATATCCATTTTATCCCAGCATGATTTCCCAATATTTCAAATAGCATTCTGTGATATTACTGGATAATTGACTTTCTTTGTCTTCAAGTGCCCCATAAATACTTAATGGGTTTTAGTTCAGGGGAAACTCACAAAATACTAATTACTTCTGTAAATTCATGTACATTTTAAGTACTTGTGCTGATTATAGGATTTGTAATGGAAACACGTTTGATTAAAATGTAAAAGAGAGGAATTTTTCACCAGTGGTCTTTTGCCCTAACTGTAGACAGTACTGAGGTAAGAAAGGACTTGTTTGTTTGGTTGCCCATTTGGTTTATTTAGCATCAATGGATCTTTAATTACAGACACAATGTCACAATGACAGATAAAACTACTCACACATACTGAGGTTGGGACAAGTAATCAAGAGCAAGTAAACTAACTTTATTTAGCTGTCATTTAAAAAGATGAACTTGAAATTGCCAAAATTAATCACATTTAGCAGACCAACTTATGGTTCGCACAGCTCATACAGTCTTGACTTTACAATGTACAAGCCAAGCAGATGTTATAATTAATAACTCAAAGTTCAATGTGAGGCAGTACTGGGGCATAAACCTTCTGACCTACAGTACCCCAACTGATGCGGTCACATGTCTAAACTGAAGGTTTATATTATAATTTTTTGTGTTAGATTACCAAAATGCTAAAGGTTGCATGCAAATGTTCCACTACCAAGCTGAAAGAAGAAAAGTCCCAATAAACCCACAATAGAAAAAGGACAGAAGGTCCAGATGAACAACCATACAAGAGAAGTAGATCACAGTAGGTTCAGAGCTGCTTGCTTAGATTCAAACCAAATACCAATGTGATCTGCCCCAAAATTCAAATTAAACTGTCTTTTTTGATACGGAAAATTAAAAGAAAATATTATGTGCGTACAAGAACATATTGGATGGTGGGTGAATGGAGAAGATCAGAGCCCTGTAGTGGGACGAGCTTCATTGTAAAGTCTGAGAAAAAAGACTTTCTGTCCTACAAGAAACTCACACTTCTTGGAATACTGACAAGGATGTGGGTTTATTTACAAACTGTTATCTAGAATGATTAAGACTGCAAAGCAAAGTGGCTGTTTTTGTAAAGAATATTTGAATAGAATAGCTGCATGTAAGACAAAAATGGGCTCAATACAATTTCAAGGAACTACCAGTTATTTTGTTAAGCTACCAAGCTGTTGTTAAGTTGCAGTAGTTCCCTGAGGAATCCCCGAAGAGAACATGCAAATGCATATAAAGAGTTGCGGCTTGAAATGGTTTCTTAAAGTTTTTAGTTGTTACATGCTGCTCTGCTTGGCTGGTCTTTAGACATATTATTTGTAAAAAATTGAAGAATTTAACCTTCATAGCTGTTGAACTGAAAGTTTTTCATAAATCAGAGTTTTCCCATTTATTTTGTACTATAAGTGCACAGATGAGGCAGCTCAGGCAGCAGGGAATCGATTCCGTAGCTCTCCGTTTCGACCACTCCTATAGATTTCGATTTGAACTCTGTCCCGACTTTTAACCCACAGAGTCCAAAGAGAATCTACTCCGCTTTCTTGTTCTGTCTAGTCCGGCAACCGCTGTGAAGAGCCACTGGATGCTATAGATGAGATGTTTGGCATTTGTCAGGTAAAAGAAGAACCGAGCTCGCTTCACCTTCAGACATAACATGAGTTTTTAAACTATTGACTGCACAAGAGTTGCAGACTTCAAACAGTCTACATAACCTGTTTGCCGAGTCGAACCCATCTCTCCCCAGACCCGAGCCATCTTTCATTATTGATATGTTTTTTTTCCTGACCCGGTACATTAAATAAAACATTGTATGGCTCATGAATGATTATGAAAGAGCAGCTCATAAGCAGTATGAGGTGTACACTCAGCACAATCCGTGCTGCTATATAATGTCAATGCCAGCCATGCCCCCCACCCCCATACCCTGCAGGCGTATTGGCAGAACTACCAATGGATGCTAAGCTTTTTCCGACAAAGCTCCGAAGATAAAGTGTCTTCCTTTTATCCCTGCTGCAAATCAATTCAGGGCCTTACAGCAAAATCCCATAAAATAACTTCAAACACTGGTACTTACTCCAAAAATTTGTATTATAGCTATACAGCTTTGAAGCCCGGCGACTGAAGTTTTGGACGAAAAATGATTTAAGTGTTATCTGCTAAGACAGCGGAGCGTCAGCTCTTCACCTCGCCGTTTTCTTTGACATATCAAGCCCAACCTTTTTTCTTACTTGCATGCCCGCTCTCTCACACTCTCCCTTTAATGAGTGCTACCTTTCCATTGCTCCTAACCATCCAGACCTGGTGGTAAATACAAATGCTGCTTGTTAAAGTAATGGGTGATAGAAATGCACAGGTAGGCCAGATCAGAACCCCACAGAGCTTGAACACCTCATTCACACACTTTTCAAGAAAGGGAAAGGGTTCTGTGCACAAAAAAAAGAACATCAGCCTCTTTTAACATAAATCACTTATTTCCTTACAGCTGTAGCATTAGTCATCATATTATATCCTATTATTATAGAATATGTTTTAATGTTTCTATGCCTGTTTTTGTGGATTCTGACATCAGTAACCCTGTTTACAGTAGATTGTTTCATGCACCTTGAGTATCAGGATTATATCCAGATAGGGTATTAATGTCTGATTTGATTCTGATTGCTCAAACCACACCAGAAGGAGGTTTCATCAGCATCGTCGCCTTATTAAACATCTGCCAAAGCTGGCTCTTCCCTTTAGTTTCATGAACTTTAAAGAGAGAGTGAGATAACCGATATAACTGTAAACTATAAACAATGCAGGAAGTGGGCGTTCCAGTTTTATGGGCTGAATTACATATTACTAGGGATGGCTCGATACCATTTTTTTATGCCCGATACCGATATTGATACTGCAAACTTGAATATCTGGCGATCTGGATCTCCGATCCATTGATTTTGCCACATATCGGGCCGATACCGATACAGAACATCGGATCGGTACAGACCTACATATTACTCAATCTGACTGACCGGAAGAAATCTAATTATACAAGATAGATACAAGATATAACAAGACCAAGTGTAAAGTTGTTGTTCTTTTCTCATAAGGGCTGGTGAGCATTCTTAAAATCTATGAATAAAGCTACCAGTAATAAATAGTGAGCATTTAAGAAAGTTGGGGCACCATCGAGCCAGATTTTTCAGAATGACATGTTTTGATTATCAGTAGCTTGTTGTTCCCTGTTAGCTTGTCTGTTAATCAGAGTGCAGATTTTATTTAGGGATTTAGAGAAAGGGCTGATTAGTTGAGTTTAAATTGATTTTTGCTATTGAATAATGATAGAAAACATGTTCAGTTTATAATTAATGTTACCCTATAATTAATGTTACCATTATACTTGGCCTGCCTAGACAACAATATTCGAGTCCACCTTACTCCAAGACTAAGAGAAAAGCGCACAAATGCGGTCTAGACCCAGATGAGACAGAGACTGCTTGCTTATGACACAAGACTGAGACAGTACTCTAGTACTACAATACTACCCTGACCTTCACTTTGCAAGCAGACCCTCTGAAACTGGTGTTTTCAGCTGGTGGTTCTTACCACTGAGCAACTGTTACTGCTTTATAAAAACACTGTGCTCAAATACATTCCTAAACCTATTCGTGTATGCAGCCTTGTGTATTTATACTTGTGTCACTTGAAGGCTTTGGGACCTCATGCGCATTTTAGCTGACAGATACCCAGGTCTTTAATGTTAGTTTGATGACCGGTTGGTGGAACAGGCTGTGTGTTGTCCAATCAGAAGGCAGAGATTGAGTTAGACAGAGAATGGGCTTGGAGAAGGAGCCTGGCTCAGTCCCAGGAAATAATTGACTGGCTAATGGTGCGAGAGGCTGTGATTAATGTGGGGCAACTTGGCAAGGCTCGTCCTGAACGGCAGCCGCATGACGGCAACGCGTGGCTGCCACCGGAGGCTCATGACATTTCTGCTCTCGGAGCAGACAACCGCTGATGTGCACCCGGTCTGCAGCCAAAATAGATGCTGGAAAACCTGGTGCATGCTCGGTGACGCTCTTAACCTCAGACGCAAGGGGCTTGTATTTTCTGCCTAATGGTGACTTGCTTATTTGCTAACATTATCTGTGCACTGATGATGCATTACTGCAAATTAGGGCCCTGTATGCTAATAGTTAGCAGCAGCACCAGTTTGCAGGGTGTAATAATTACCCCAGTGAGAGGGAACCTTAAGGGGCTTGTCTAGCTGCTGCTGTAGCATGGCATGCTGTAAGCCTGTGCGCTTTTGAGAGGTCTTGTCAATTATGCAGCCTCCTCTCGCTCTCCTGTCAGCCCCAGTGCTCTTTGATCAGGCCGTCCATTCAGGTGAGGAGGGTCTGGGCCCAGAGAGCGCTTGTATGCTAGCTGACACAGCTACATGCTGAGTAAATGCCAGCCCAATCTCCTTAACAGGCAAACAATGAGGGCAGGCATCATGTGGGGGTGTGTGGAAGGGGGTCCAAGTTGTCATTGTGCTTGACAAAGCGAAGGAGGCCCATCAAACAACACTTGCCATCTGGTCTCATCGGACTTTGCGGGCATAGAATCAACCCTCTTCTTGTCTCCTGTAGAAATTAATATTGCTAGCTCTCCTTACACAAAGCTAGAGCCGTGCCATCCATGCTTATGGGTAAGATTAACTAAGTGATAACTAAAAGTGTTTGCTTAAAGGTATTTCATTTAGTTAACTGTATATTACAATACATTCAGTACATACAGTACATACTTTGCAGGGCCCATTGTTCTTTCCACATCATACCTGCGCATTGCGTCACCTTCGTACACATTCTGACTTTGTGATATGCTTCAGCTGTTTAGTTTCTGTCTCATTAGTTTGGCTATATAAATCTTGCATTTCTTTTCTGTGATGCAAATTGAGTATGTTTAGCTACTGTGTAGTTTGTGCTGTTACAGATTCACGCATCCTCGTCCACTTATCATGCCATTCCTGCTTGCTGTGTTTTGGATTGTTGTTTTTCAGTTCCTCAATAAAGATCTGCTCTGTACTGGCTACTGATGTTCAGCTCCCATTTTCTGCCCTAGCATGATAGTCAGTAGCACAACCACTGCTTGATAAACCCAGAGTATGCTTGCTTCCAGAGATGAAAACTAACCTACCGCACTGAAATGCAACCTGAAAGGCTGGAGATTATGGCAACCTCCATTTTAACCGCTGGGGAATGACCCATGGAGCAGGATGTGAGCTGGCAAGATGAAGACATCAAGGATGTCAGCACACAACCTGAAGGACAAGTATCACCTTGTTAGTGGCAGAATACAAACCAATTAGGCTAAGAATTGGGAACCAGAATTGGTACTCAGTTAAGGCCACCCTGTTACACTAAAAATTAGTCCCAGATTCAGGCGGCTTTTTCACCAGGCAGAAGTCCCAGGTTCTGGCTTCTTACCCGTCAAATGGTAGTCCCTTGTTCATGTCTCAGTCTCTCATTTCTATCTGTGTATCTGATCTGTGTAGCAGAATCCCAATAAAGGATTGAATTCCAGTGGAGAAGACCTATACGGACACAAGGATGACATGCAAACTCCACCATGACGGAGTCCTAGGTCAGGAGTCTGGAGTCTGTAATTACAGATACCTTGAGGTATATTATTAACTTTGAGGTTACGCTCTAACAAACTTTTTGTAAGTTGAATGTATCATAAACCAAGGGGTTTTATATATACTACATATATATACTATACTGTACATATCACTTCATATATAACCTTAAACGTGCTTATAACACTTACCTTAACCTACAGTTTGTCAAAATCATGAACACAAAGCCTGTTTTGCAATAAAGTGTAGAAATCTCATGTAACATATTTTAGAATAAACAAAATATAGAAGATATATAAGACAAAAACAAAGACAAAATTGGTTTATGCCAAGTGTTTATTTATGTGTATTAT
>JAUZST010088058.1:0-19781 GCA_034779995.1 Parotocinclus haroldoi
AAGTGACGTCACTGGGGGGAGGATTGAATCGGGGAGGTCCGCGCGAGGAACAAAGCTACAGGCGGAGGAATGTGTGCGTACAAGAATTTCTCACCTTAAAAGCATACGTATTAAAGTCGAGGTATGTTTAAACGGCAAAGGGCAGCCTTTATATTTGAAGCACTTGTGCTTGCTTTGTTGTTTACAGTGCTTTCCTGTGTCGATTGCGTTAAATGGCCGATCTGTTTTGTGCGGCCTGGTCGGCTGAGCTTAAGTCTGGTAGGCCAACACGAAGCCTGTCAGTATTGGGTCAGTGTATATTTGTGGAAACCATTGCCTGCCTTGTGTTACCTGTTCCAAACGTTAATATTCGTTCATATTTAACATGGATGTATTGCACTTCTTGGCGTCCACGGTTTGCAGATGCCAGTTAACACCTGTTAGAAATGTGATCTATCAGTTTGACTCAGAATTCCGATTCATTTATAGCAGTCGAGACTTGAATTTGGGATTAAAAACGTATAAAACAGTACGTTGTCGGCATGGCGTGTCCGCTCGTGGTCTAAGAGGAAGCGTTTCGAGCCTCACGCGGCAAACACCGAGCTATCTGTGTTTCACCCACAGCTGCGTAGTCATTTACATTTAGTCATTTAGCAGACGCCATGATGCAGAGCGACTTAAAACGGATACAGTCTTACAATCCAAACAATTGTGAGTTAAGGTCCTTTATTAGTGGCACCCTGGCAGAGGTGGGATTTGAACCCTGAAGCTTCTGGTCCACAGTCCAGTACCTTAACTGCTAGGCTAGCCTGTCACAGTCGTCAGTATATGACATGGGTCACTAATGCAAACGCTTGACTACTGTAGATTAATTACTACACGTTATGTACTGAGGAAATACAAGGAAACACTTAGAACAGGATCCTGTATTGAATATCTGCATCGGTTAAAACATTACGTTCAGCAGATGCTCTTAGACAGAGCAATTTAAAGCTAATTCAGAAACATAGTTCTCATGAGAAGCATCTCAGTGTTTCTACACTGGACTTAATGGTTTATGGCAGCTGCCTATGGAAACCCCTTGTTAGATTTCTTGGGATTTGGATGACAAACCCCAAAGCACACATTGGGCAGAACTTGAGCTCCGAGTGGGATGCCAGTCCATCATGGGGCTTGGCATGAGGTACTGTTGATCCCTTGAGTGGAACCTTGGTTTTTTTTTGCCTTTTTGATGGGTTGTTCAAAAGTGCTTTTTTATTTCTCTTAATTATTTAATGACAAAAAGGTAGGACTTGATGACAAGTGAATGTGATTCATTTAAACATCTGTCGTTGTAGTATTTTTGTAATTGTAAGCCAATTCTATTTAATTTTTCTTTATTGACCGATTGGCTTATGGGCAGCAGTGGTTAGCACTGTGACCCGCGTCTGTCTAACGCGTCTGTTGTTTCTGCCTTGTGCCCTCTGTTGCCAGTTAGGCATTGGTGGACCAGGGTCTGTTATGTGCCATGTTTTAACTAACCTAACCATTCAAGCAGTTCCCGTGGCTCATTTGAGAGAGGAAGATTGTCTCCAAGCAACTTTACAATATTGTATTGTCTTAAAAGGCTAATCCCAAATTGAACAAGCCTAGAGTGACAGTGGCAAGGAGAAACTTGTATAGAAGGAAGAAACCTTGGAAGGACCAGAACTCAAAAAGAGATCTATCCTCCTTGGGTGGCCTAGATGTTATGTGAAATAATTAAGTTTTAGTCATAGTAAACTTAAGTAATATAATTTAAATTAGTAATACAATTTAAATTAAAGAATGAAATAGATTTAAGATGGTCCTCATCGGTAGGTTATTGGAGACGCATCGTCTCCTAATAACTAAATGATGGAGGGAGTTACTGGACTCTGCTGGGACTGGGTTCTGTTGAGGAAGATCAGTAAAGTGATGCTAAGTTTGAGAAACATCTAAGTGTGTGTTGCTGGAACTCCAGTGTGTCTGAGAACCTGACTAGGGTTATTCTAGGATAAACTAAGATACTCTACTTTATCAAATGAATTCTTATAGCCGTTTGTATTATATAAACATGTATTTTGTTATATTTATTCTTATTTTATATATCAGCCCAATAAGCACACTACAGTTGTATCACAATTCAAGCATGATTGCTTTTTCAAGGCATTTGTCAACATCTGTCAATCTTTTCTCTTTAAAAAAAACAATTAATTAATTTTTCGACCACTGATTTTGTCTGTTCTGTCTAGGATTTCTAAGATACGATCACAAAATGCACTTTGAGGAAGTTTTGGACTCTGTCAGAAGTACTTGTAGAGAAGTAGTGTAACGCTACATGCAGAATCGCAGCCTTTTTGTTTATTGATTGGTGATTTGGATCCCTCCCATTTGTCCTGTGGAAATGTATTATTTTACTGTACTGCTAAAAATCTGAACCAGTTTCACACAAAGATTATTGCATGGTTGTTATTCTAAAGGTCATTCTACTGTGATTGTCTGACATCCAAGCTACGTATTGGTGGTTTCTGGAGTATACCGCTCACCAAAAATAGGGGATATTTCCAAATGAAATGATCCTGTAATGAAATAACCCCTCATTTCTGTGAGCAGTGTAGCCTATATCTAAAGTGAACATTGCCGTTTTGTTTTCAGTTTAATGTTTTTCATAAAGTCGTCCCTTTTTGTAATTTTAATTGTTATATATCAGCACTCATGGAGTGCTACTTGTCCAATCAACTTAGTCGACAGGTCCTTTTTGGTTCTGGATTGAAATAATGAGAGATTTTAGCTGAAGTTAATTGTGCAAGATGTATTTTTTACAAACTGTCACAGTGTCCTTAGATGAATTAAAAGCTTGACATGCCAATCTGATCAGGTTTTAGTCTATATAATGGTTATTTGCCTAGTGCCCCCTCTACATCTGTGGCACTGCCCATGTTTAAACTTGAACTCAGTCAAACCTAACGGCGTAGTTTTTGTATTCATACAGCTTCATGTTACCTTTGTTATAAACTTTGCGTACTAGCAGTCTTCAATACGAGCCGCTCACTACTGCTTTATTCTGTGGAATCACACTGAACCTAGGACTTGGTTAGTTTGTAGATTAGGGGTGTAGCGATGCATCGCCGTACAAAAATGGCGCCAACAATGGCAATGTGCATCTTTGAGTTGGATTATATGTTCATGATTCTTATGGCATCTAAGGTATTTGCATTTTTGAACATTAGAGGGTGCAATTATCCTCAGATGCACATCCCCGTTCTCTGTGAGACTATTAATAGATTTTAATTGCAGTGGATTTAGCGTTATTTTGGATTGTTATACTTAAGAAATAAAAATGAATGTATTCCCTTGGTATTTAAGATATGGTGAAGCTACAATAGGCCATTATGTTGACAGTTCTAAACCTCCGTTTGTATGCTGCTCACAAAAATTACATTTCCGCTATTTTTTGCTAGCAGTGTAGTTTAATGACAAAGTTTAAGAAATGATACAGTAAAATTTCTGTTTTGCACTATTTACACTTCAGAGATAAAATGTGATGTATTTAATTGCATATAAAAGTTGATAATCATGAACCCATCGAATTGCGAACCCAGTAACGTGAGTAGAATTGAACCGTGGGTAAAGTATACACCCGTAGTGGAGCGTAATTGCTATGCATCTTTGGTACATACAGTTGATGCAGAGTTAGACCAGGTATAAATAAAGTAATAAACAACTCCCAAGTTAAAAGTTCCAGGCAGTTTGGTGTGAAAGGGAGTTTCAGATTTTATTTGAATGGATCTTGAGGGAATGTAGTGAATTATGGTGATTACTTTGCTTATATTATAGTTTCAGTATTATTTAACTTGAATTATGTGGGTCATTTTTTGATGGTCTTGTTCTGTGTTGTTGGTATTGCTAAAGGTGTTTTGCTTTGGTGTGTGGAGACACGACTGTCTGTGTTGTAACAATATTACCCGAGTTTGTGTTCTGAAAGCTCTCTGCATTTTCTCAGTACTTCACAACAGCTGGTATTCCAACAGTTAAAAGGATTTAAACAGGTCTTTGGATCTAATCTGAATGACTAGTAGTAGTAAATCAAAGTGGCTGGATTAGTGGACTGTTTTGTCACTCATACTTTGGAGGCAATCAATTCTGAGCTGTTTCTTAGCCTTATGGATAATTTGGGGATAAATCTTGTCACTCAGTTTGTATTATTACTAGACATTGTTTATTTGGCTTGGGAAAATTTGAATACTATATTTCTTTCCACTGCGTATTTCCTTAATGCATGAGGCATTTGAGGCCATTTACAAAACACTACGTATGTTCTGTAATTTTGTTTGCTTGCTGTTTTGCCTTCAGTGAAGAGCAGTTACAGAGAATCTACATAGGCTCTGGATACAATTGGAATTGGAAAATAAAATCTGTGCGAGTGAAATGGGAGGAAAAATCACAGGTTTCTTGCCGTTACTCTTTCTGGAGCTAAAGATGGCAAGCCAATAATACTGTGTTTTTTTTTTTCCACAACTTTTTCAGCTTTGCGTTGCTCTTGGAAAGTCGTGTACCCCCTGATACATATCCCAACTTTGGGAGCCTGCCTCTATTTGGCCCTGCCTCCTTTCAGTTGGCCCAGATAAAAACTCAGTTGGCACTGCACCAGCTGAGTGTGATTGCTTCCAGAAACTTCACTCCCCCTCTTTTTGCTCTACCTGCCTTAGCGTTGCTAAATCTGTTCAAGGTTAACATGTCCCATCCCATGTATAATCCTCGTGGAGGACTGTTTTCCAGTGGACAGAGGCAGTATGTTCTTCGGTCACAGTCTGACCTGGACCTGGCAGGAACTCGCCTCAGTCCTGATACAATATCCAGTCCTCGTGGAGGGATGATGGTAAACCAGCAGGTGACTTTTCCGATCGGTCAGCGCCAGTCACAGGTCTCGCATGACCTTGAAGCTTCTATTGATATGAACATTCGTGGAGCCCGTGAGGAAGCGCGATTGCTCACCCAGATGAGGCAGCAGCCGAAGACGGCCGATCCTCGCCTGAAGAAAGATGCTAGAGATGAGATGTATTCTTCAGCAAGCAGTGTTTTTTCAGCGGCTACTGTTTCCAGAAGGTCTGACGATGTTAACTGGACTGACTACCCAGGTTCCAGCAAATCGTTTTCTTCCACGAGCACAGGTCATTCATCAGGTTCTTCACAGCGGTTCCAGCCTTGTAATTTTGCCAGCAGTGGCGGTAAGAGTGGCCTCAACATCAACGCTTCTTCAGAACGTCAGCCCACACGTTACACTCCAGAGAGTGCCAACAGCATCTTAGAAAAGTTTGGACTTTCAAGCGATGATCTTGAGCTGCTCAGCCTCTACCCTGATGATCAACTGACTCCAGAGAACCTGCCTTTTATTTTGCGTGATATCCGTTTGCGCAAGGCCAAGAGGAATGCCCCTGACCGCGACGTTAGGTCATCTGATCATCTGCTCTCTGATACACAAGGAAAAGTCATTGATTATGGACATTCAAGCAAATTTGGTTTTCCAGATGAAAAAACCGACAGCTACGAACACGAACGCCACGGACAAGAGCCAACCAAGTTTGGACTAGAAGTCTCGGGCTCTTCCTTCAGTAACGCGGACAAGACGAAGCGTCCCCAGCAAACTCCAGCTCCTACTGCCCGTGCCCAGCCTCCTATTGTGGTTCCAAAACTTCATCAACCTCTGGTTATGGCTCCAAGACCCAGTACCAAAAGCATGGACATTCAGAACACCAAGACTGTCCTCGGAAGACAGCCCACCGTCTCGTCTGTATCCACCCTGTCGATCACGCGACCTTTGCAGACTTCAACTCTTGCTGGTAGTCCTCTAACCTCAGTGGTGCCCATGGTCTCTGGAAGTCCGTTTGCATTCCCTGCGTCTCTGATCACTCCTTCATCTGCAAAGAGACTCCCGACTCCCACCATGATGAACGATTACTCAGCTGCTACCCCAAGAATCTTTCCCCATACATGCTCTCTGTGTAACATAGAATGTTCCCAGATTAAGGTGAGTGTCTTGCCTTTCCATACTGTTAGATTAAAGAGTTTCGAAAACAAGTTCAATTAAATCTGTTGTTTAAATTCAATGGTTTGTGTGAACTGATTAAACGTGTTGCCACACACTCGAAAACAAAGCTGAGTGTTATAATATGAAAAAGAACACTGTTAGATTTCCTTTGGGACAATTTGTTGCTGATGTGTGACAGATTGATAGTTGTTAAAGGACAAAGACCGTTCCGTCACCTTGTTTTTAAATGTAAATAAACCGAAGACTTCGCTGATGCACTGTTCAGTTTTGCTTCTTATTATTGTAAAGAAGACTTGCTACATATTTCCCCAACATGCTGGGATTGCTTAAAGAATGGACTGTGATGGAGGACCTGATCTTTGCACATGCTGATGTATCGTCATTGAAGACGATGAAGATCCATGAGAAGACCTGGACCATTTTGATGACATTTTGGATCACTAATTTTCTTATAAATAACTGAATGTTTTTTGTTTCTTTGTAAATCATGGTCTATTTATTGTCTTTATTTTATTCTTTTTTTAATATCAACCTTATCTTGCCTTTGAGTTTGAATGTTTAAACGGTCATTTTTTTTTTTTTTTGGATTATTTGATGAATTTGCATAGTCCGAGATTAATAATGTGATCTATTTATCCACTAAACACTAAAGCAGTGGTTCCCAAAGTAAGGGGCACGTCCCTTAAGCAGGTGAGGTAGCTGTTGCAGGGTGTTGGTGCAACGGGGCCAGTGAAAGCAGGGCTTGTATGAACCAGAAAACATGAGAGAGAATGCAATGTCGCTTGTAATCATTTCACTGGAAAGGTGAATTGTGACTTTTGTTTAATAAGAAGTTGTTTTTGTTTCTTTATTATGTAAACACAAGCAAATGCTGTGTGTGTGTTAGAGTGAGGGATACATCAGAATATATTTGTCTACATAGGAGGGGAACTGCAGTCAAGGTTTGGGACCCACTGCTGTAAAGGTTGATTTAAATTTTGTATTATTCCCTTTAATTCCTGCCTTACCTTTTTTTGGGGGGGGAAATCTTGTCTTTTTATGTTTACCATTGCTTTGGTTGTAGCGGGCTGTTTGGCGTCATCTGCAAGTTGTCCTAAGTATTTCCTTTGTATTAATGGCAGGACTGGATTGAACATCAGAACACAAATCGTCACATTGAGAGCTGCAGACGCCTCAGAAAACAGTCAGTTTGTATTATTGTCAACTTGATTAATTAACTTATTTATTTCTTGTATTGGCATTTAGCTAGCAGATGCAATTTGTATTGTATGTATTTGTTTTTGTAGATATCCTGATTGGAAGGCTGACGCAGTTCCTGTCTCCAGGTAGAACACAGCATGCTTTGTTTGAATGCAAATTTGTTTTATTTTCATACTGTCGCAGTTTTAATTGCAAAAATGTTGCAAATATGCACTTGTTTGCAGGACCGAGCCGCAATTGGATCACACTAGTTCACGTTCCTACTCAAGAACCCCGAGCCCCAAGCGCCACCATGGCTCATCCAGCCGTCGCCATCGTTCTCATTCGCGGTCCCGTTCGAGGTCACGAAGCCCTCGGAGGTACCATCATCGCTCCCGTTCACGGAGTCGGTCCTGGTCCCCCCGCAGGAGAAGTCGCGGTTCGCCTTCATACCGCCGGCAGTCTCGCAGCCCTCCACGGCAACGCTCTAGGTCACCTGGCTACAGGAGTAGCAGGCGCTCACCTGTACGTAGCTCTCGGAGAGTGAGCCCTAGGAAAAACAGTCCTCCTCGTACAATGAGGTCAAGAAGCAGTGAACAACTAGCCAAAAAACTTCTGGAGTCTTCAAGTGAGAGGAACAACTACCGCGTTCTCAATATGTTTTACCTTACTGTTCGTTCCATGAAATAACATGGCTTGGCTTGTCTCTTGTAACAGAATTGTCCTCGGTATCGGACAGTAGCACTTTGAAGGCTATGGTCCAGTCGTTGGCTCCTGCTTTGCTGGCCGAGTTGGCCAAGAAAAGGACCTCTTCAAGTTCTTCTGGGAAAGGTAGCAGCAATAAGTGGCAATCGCCCTGTCCTTCTTCGAAAAGAAGTGAATCCTCAAAGTCAAGCAGCTCATCTGCCGCTAAGACCAGCTTGTCTAAGGTAGTCATTGAGGGACTTGTTTATTAGCACATGTAGGATATGAAGCGTTTACATGCACTTAATCCGATAACTACAGAAAATGCCATTTTTTTTTTTAGTAACCTGATCATTCATGGAATGTGATCAGAATGTATTTGCATGTAAATTGTTTGCAAAACATTATTTTTTATAAAAATGTTCATAGTCCCAAAATGTTAGTAAGTACGAACAAAGTTTAAACTTTATCCTGAACGTAGGCAAAGGCATGAGTAATGTCTCAAAGTGAAGTGTCATTTGATGTGACTGCACTGTAATTCAAGTATTGACTAAAGAATTATGTAATGCACGAAATTACACTCAGCAAGCCCACTTTAATAATACAGCCTGAGAAAGCCGTTTCGTAAAGTACTCCGGGTACCCCAGTGTTTGCCCAGTGTTTGCTTTCCTCCTTCTGGTACTTTCTTAATTAAACATTGAACTTCTGAAGTTTCTCCACCAAATACTGTATTAGAGTCTTATTCTGATCTGGGATATCAGAATGTGATGGTCACATGACCACTTGAGTAATCAGATAACTGCAAAAATCTGAATTGTACGAGAAAAAAAAAAATTATTCAGTGCATCTAAACTTGCACAATGATTAGTTAGATTAAGGTTTTATATGAATAAACAAAGTATTCTGACCTTTTGTTTTTCCTAAATTGTGTTTTATTGCCCATATACTGATAAGTAGTATGCTGGCCAATCCTGCATGTGTGGATTTTTTGTGTTTTTTTTTTTTTTTGTTCTGCAGAGTGTAAAACCTAGGAAATCAGGTGGTCCTGGGGCGTCCTGTCTGGTAAGATTAAAACGGATTCCATTTGGGACGCCACACGAGGAAGTGGTTAATGCTATTAAACCCTTTGGGAGGATTCATACTGTCATTCTTCTCAGAACAATTGAAGAGGTATATTGATTTACTTGTATTGTAACATTTTCTCTTGAATCTGCCCTGTTCATTTAACAGTCACTGAACACCAGCACAAAGACACACACACATTTGAATTTCAGAATGAAATTTCAGTGGATTTTTTTTTTTTTCCATTTCTTGGTTAGGCATCAGTGTGTATGGAGAAAGAGGAGGATGCCAAAGCTTTGGCCAATTGTAAGGACTTAGTGCTGCGTGGCAGGCGTATTGAAATCTGTATGGAAAAGGTATTGTTGCCTGGGCAGATAAATAAATCTGAATACAAGCTAGACCTATTACACATGTGCTCTGTTTTTGTGTATAGGATGCCAAGAATGACCCAAAAGTGTCTATACCTCAGAGGAAACTGGTTTTAAAGAGGTAAGCACTGTTATCTATGCAATTTATTGGGCAATTGAGGCAAACTTAAAATTGAAAAAGAGTGAAATGCACATCTGAGACCTAGGGGTGTTTTTTTTTTTGGTAATCTGTCACAGTCCACCAGGTTTCTGTTTTCCCATCCGGATTCGAACACTAAAGAGAATAGTTTCAGTCAATAGATTGATTGTGCAATGAATTTTGCACCATTTCTTTGCCCAGGACTGTACAGCTAATTGAGTTATTAAATGCTAAAATGTTATTTCATGACAACTTTTTTCTGCACTATAGGAAGGAGATGCAACCTGCTATGGAAAGCCAAGTCAGCGTTTCATCACAAATGGCTACGGTTAAGGAAGTTCCTAAGACATTAAAAGTGCCTAAAGGAAAACAGTCAGTCAAGGCCAAACCACCTTCAAAATTCCCAGGTTAGCTGCAACAGATTCTGCTGGATTCCAAGTTGTTTAAGTAGCAGAAAGTGTTTTTTTTTTTCAACATGCATTCTTTTGTCATGCAGATGAGTCTCAAGTTAAAAGGATTGTCAAAAAGGTATAGATGGCATTTTACTTTCCCGTATGTTCCTACTTTACATAACTACAATACTGCGAATATAATGGTGCTGTTCTTGTACCAAAACTCGAATGCATTACAGGAGATCCCCTGGAGGAAAAATGTCGTTGAGGTTACTGGTCTTCCAGAAACAGTCACTGAAGTTGAGCTTACAAATCTTGCTAGCCCCTATGGATTCATAGGAACACCTGTCATAGCAGTCACTCAGCACAAGGTACATGTGCTATCCAATCCATTGATGTGTTTCAAAGATTGGTACTATAAAACCTTCTTATTTTCTAATACCACATGCATTGAGCGTGATCTCCTAAAGATTAAATTTGCTCTGTACAAGGCGTACCTGGGGATGCCTAACACCAATGCAGCCGAGGCCCTGGTAAAGGCTTATGCAGCGACTCCATCCAAGCTGCAGGAGAAGGAGATCAGTATCAAAATGATGACGAAGCCTATTGACCTAAAATATACAGTGAGTACATTTGCAGAATGGTGTCTGAATAACAAAACATTTATTACATCTTCAGCATATTTTTTTTTTTTAAGAAAAGCACAGTAAATGTACAGTACGGTGCAAAAGTCTTAGGCCACTTTTAGATTTGTTGTTTTAGCAATGGTGTAATAAGATAACAAATAGCCGAGGACTGGACCCAAACATTTAAATCTTGGATTTGTCACTTCATCAAATTATGTTCCA
Source organism: Parotocinclus haroldoi (assembly GCA_034779995.1). Classification (NCBI taxonomy): domain Eukaryota; kingdom Metazoa; phylum Chordata; class Actinopteri; order Siluriformes; family Loricariidae; genus Parotocinclus; species Parotocinclus haroldoi. The sequence continues at coordinate 10,701 of JAUZST010088058.1, forward strand.
ATGATCTTCATTTCAGCCTTTGTACTCTATCGTATCCTGTTGTAGAATTTTTTTTTTTTTGTTTTTTTTTTTGTTTTGTTTTTTTTGCACCACATTTGCGGCTAGTCTAACAACCAGTATTTGGTAAAATGCAAGTGAGCCAAAATCATCTTCACAAAAATCAAAAACACAAAAATAGACATTACTCTGGACTCGGTATGGCTCGGTCAGAAACTGTGTTGCTTCCCACATCTCCAGCTGCAATCTGACTTTTACATGCAAACGGTGGCAAAATGACGTATTACCTACAAAAGCTGAAAATACATAAAGTACTTTTAAGTATTATACATTATACAAGATGTATACATTAAAAAAAATGGCCATTGTACATATTTACCTATTTTAACTAAATGATTACTATTAACGAATTAAAATAAACAAGATTTGTAAAAAAAATGTCATTTAATGCTACTTGTCTGTGTGTAACCTCAGACAAACAGCCGAATGGCTGGTTTGCTTTTATGGTGATGTTGTAAAAGATCATCAGCGCTCTGTGCACTTGCGCATCGTGGACCTCAAGGTTTGGAAATGGCCAAAAAAAAAAAAAACAACTGATAGTTGATGTAAGGATTCGTCACTGATTATAGATATTCTGTTTCAAAGGTTGTTACTAGGTATTGCACCATGTGCTCTTGTGTTTATAGGTGGGACCTACTTAATGTTTACTTTCCAGGCAGCATGCTGTGTGTTCTCTTGCATGATATTTTACAAATTAAGCCCTGTAGTGCAGATAGTTGTAGGATTGGACTCCTATTTTTTAAGTATTGATCGAAAGTGTTTTTAAGAAGAGCTGCATTCCTGCATATTTCATACCAAACAGTTTTGCCCCCCCCGTTCCGAGTAATCGACTACAACATCCCATGGTAACTAGTGCAACCCCTACTGTAGCCTAAAGTGGCTATTTAAAAAATATATTTCTTTAATACCTTCACTACCTCCTCCTTGGGTCTGTGTGGGTGTAATCCGGGTACTCCGGATTGCATGTTGGGTTAATTGGTGTCTCTAAATTATGAAATATAAATAATATTATCTAAGATCTAAAATTATACAAATCTAAATGTCTCTAAAACCTTGTTTGTTGCTGAATTGGCCACTGTTGCCAATAGTTACGTTAAGCAAACCAAGCAAACACTTTAATACTGCTTACTACTTTTATTATATTTTTCAGTTGTGTTATAATAAAAAGACTGAGAAATAATTATATATGGTCATTTATACCCTTTCTAAAACGACTGTATACCTGTTGCCCAGTATTGTAGATCTCTTTACTCGGGATTGTATAGGTATTCATGTTGTTTATGGCTTTAGTGTTGTATTCTTAGTATACTATTTTATGTGATTTCTTCCAGGAATCCATTTTCAGAGCATTGATGGAAATGGACACATTGACTGTAAGTAATCCAGTTAACCTCATTTTTCCTATGCATTTTACTATACTGCTTTGTTAAAACAATGATAATAAAACAAATGGAAAATACTGTTCATACAGTGGTGGCCAATTTTGCTCCAATTCAATGCTTTTATTTACATTTTAGCATTTAGAGGGGCACTTGAAGACAGAGAAATCCAAGCGCTCAATAACATCAAAGGATGTTTTTGGAATATGGTAAAATCATGGGATACTGTGGGTCATCAGATTTTGTCCAAAATAGTGGAGGTCATGCCACTTCGAGTGCAATAGCGGAACATACCAAATACTAACAAATTTTGAAATGTGGTGTTTTTTTATGATTCAAGTTTTCACAAACGTTTCATGCCGACATTCTGATTTGTAATGGAAAAACGTTGCGTTACATTTGATGAAACTGCAAACTTGTTCCATTTCACTAGAGGATTCAGACTTTTGGGCACCCATTGTAAGTCACTGGCATAAAACGTCTGAACTCTGGGGTCAAAACAAATATAGATTAATTAGAAATGATTAATTGTGCGAATAATGACATTTTCCCTTCTTTTCCTTAGCCTCAAGAAAAAGCATTGCTTCCTGAACGTCTCCTGTCAGTCAGTAATGTACCTTATAAAATCACAGCCATTAATGAAGTTCAGAACCTTGTCAAACGCTTTGGCTCCTATAAGCGTTGTCTGCCCCTCAATGGCAGGGTAAGAATGCAGCACAGAAAAAAGAATACATCTGTGCCTGACTTGCTTTTCATTCTCCGTTTCCTCTTATTAATCAAAAGTGCAATACGGTGTATTCTTAGACCTAGGAAATGTCTGATACCGTTTTCTTTTGTTTCGTTGCAGATTATTTTTGAAATGGATAACGCTGCCATTGCCAAGTCAGTTTATAGACGGTTCATCAAGTTTCCATGCATCATACACAATAATAAGCTTGTCTTTAGACTTGTATCCATGTCTGCTGACCAGGTATTATTTATTCTTCTATACAGCACCTATTGTAATTTTCTTGGCTGATTCTAGTTTCCAACAGCATACTGAAACATTTCCTCAGCTTTTCTTGTAATAGAAGCAACTTAATTGTTAAGGATAGCTAGCAGGGGCTGTTTTAGACGACTGAGCCATGTTTTAAGCACAGTTCTAGTCACAAATACAGAATTGTAAATGTGATGAGACTGATAAGCCAGTTACAGCTGATCATGTTAAACTATCCGACTCTAGAATTGTTTAAAAATATTCTGTGCTTGATAGTTTTGGTAATTTTGTTGATTGGTGAAATAAGCTATTCTCAATTGGTCATATTTGCATTTCAGAAAAAGAAATCTGATGCTAGAGGGTAAGTAACTGTGTAGCATGGTTATTGTCTGTTTTTAGGCTTTGCAATTATTTCTTAATCTCATTATTACTCAAAAAATATTGAGTATGTATTGTGTTATGTCTAACATGTAAAGATGCGTTATAGGAAGAGCTAAAATGTTTACGAATATTCATTGTCCATTAGGCCTAAATCGGTGTCCAAGCCGGGGGTTAAAGCACAAGGTAAACCTAAAAATGCTGGAACTCAGAGAAAAGGTACAGTTGCTTCTTCAGCTACAACTCCGACATCAGCTTCAGCCAGAAGTGCTAAAGCAGAGGCTTATCCGGTGGCAGGAATGAAACAGCCTAACGAAACAATTGTAATTGAAGACAGTGATTGTTTGAAAAACAGCACTGGGAAAGAAAGTACAATGAAATGCACCGATGACAGAATTGTTTTTGATACAGAAGAGTCAGCTTCAGGGTGCAGTGGTATGCTTCAAGTTACAACTGAAGAAGTAAGTGTACGCGCTAAAGAAATGCCAGATACAAATGAGGATGGAGAAAAAGTGCAAATGGACGTGTCTGAAAAAACTGCATCCACGGATGTGACTGAACAATCTGAAAGAAAATCATCAGTGGTGGTGAAGGAGCAAGCTGAAAAATCACCTGTGGAGGTCACTGAGCAAACGGAAAAATTATCTGTTCAGGTGACTCAGAAAGCAGAAGAATTACCAGTGGAGATGACCAAGAGAACTGAAGAATCACCTGTTGAGGTTGTTGAGAAAGCAGAAAAATCACCTGTGGTGGTTATGGAACATGTGGGAAAATCGCCTGCTGAGGTTGTTGATGTAGCAGAAAAATCACCTGTGGTGGTTATGGAACATGTGGGAAAATCACCTGCTGAGGTTGTTGATGTAGCAGAAAAATCACCTGTGGTGGTTGGTGAACATGTGGGAAAATCACCTGCTGAGGTTGCTGAGAAAGCAGAAAAATCACCTGTGGTGGTTGGTGAACAAGTGGGAAAATCACCTGCTGAGGTTGCTGAGAAAGTAGAAAAATCACCTGTGGTGGTTGGTGAACATGTGGGAAAATCACCTGCTGAGGTTGCTGAGAAAAAGGAAAAACGGCCAGTGGAGGTGATTGCAGCAGTAGAAAAATTACCTATGGAGGTGACTGAGCATGCTGAAAACGCTGTCTTGGAGGCGACTAAGCAAACTGAGAACCTAGCCATAGAAACTGCTGAGCATGCCATACAGTTACTCAAAGATGCAACAGAACAAGCTGAAAATTCCTGCTATACGAGACAGGAGATCTCTCTGCCTGAAGCTGCTCCAGAACCAGGGAACAGGACATCGGTACAGAAGGAGATGGAAAACAATAAACCAGTGGAGGTTGGTGTCGAGTTGCCATCAGCAGAGGAGAATGTTGAGGTTAGTGGTAGTATAAAAAACAGCACGAAAACATCAGGATCTGTGGAATTGGACACTTTGGAGGCTCCTTTTGAGGAATCAGCTTGCGGTAGTCTGGTCACAGAGAACGACTTAAAGGCAAAAGACTCTGAAAATGAGAAGGAGAAGTTGATGCATCAGCCAGGTCAAAATGGCACCGCCTTTCAATCTCCTAAACAAAACCAGCTGTTTCAAAAAGCCGAAACCGAGTCTTTATCACTTGATAACATGACTATGGACATTCCACCCGTTACACCAGAGATCTTGAAGGCCCTGGAGGCAGCAGTCCATCAGTGCCGTTTACAGTCATCTTTAAAACGTGCTGAGGAGCAGACTAGGTCAAGAACTGAGGGGGAAAAGAATGCTTTAGAGAAGGCCGTGGAAAAAGTCCCACCAAGTTCAAAGAAGGCCACCAATTCAGATAAACTTGCACAGGCAGATAAAGAAATTCCCAGTGACAGCCAGCTAGACAAGGCAAGGAAACCTCAAAGTTCTGGATCTAGAAGCAAACTTGGAAAAACCTCGTCACAAGAAAGGGAATCAACTTCAACACACAAAGAAAAGGGTAGCCCAGAAGTACGGCCTCCGACTGCTAAACATGGAGGATACTCAAGTTCATGTTCTGCAAGATCTCACAAGGGCAGAGCAGATAGTCCAGTTTCAAAGAGATCAAGAGAGCATGAGGAGGATGGTACCAAGGTAAGAACGACCATTCAAGTGTTTAAAATGACTTTTGGTGCAGGTCTCCATATTCTGCTTTTCGTTTTACCAACTTTAGTCCACAACTGAGTGAGCTAATAGTATTAGCTGTTGGTTTAAGTGATATTTAGTTTGTTTGGAGATGTTTTATTTTTTTAGACTCAAAATGCCAAAAAGCAAGACGTCATGTTAAGGACAACGTCTTAAATGCAACACTAACAGTAATAATTATAAAATTAACGTGGAAAAAATACCCTCCTGTTTTTTTTTTTTTGTTTGTTTGTTTGTTTTTTTTAACCTAAAATTAGTTGATTAATCATTTAAGTATTGTTACAAAAATGGTAATACAACATAAGAGCCATAATAAACAATGGTACTTTTCTGGAGCTCTAAAGGGAGGGTTTTTATATTTACTGAAGTAACGTTTTACCTTGGGTATTTGTACTTTTAACCTAAGCATATGGTTTGTGTACTTTATCCACCTCTGTTTCAGCAAGTCATTGGCAATATTTAGTACTTGGTAATATTCCATTTCTGCTGTCCTATAAGACTTTGTTTATAAGTTTTGCTTTGAAACACTTGCTGATTTGAGTGTTGGCCCTTTTTTTCTGAATAGGCCCGTAGCTCCAGCAGAAGTACTCGTTCCTTACGGAGTGACACAAGAACAAAGAAAACTGAAATGGTGAGCTAAAAAGACCAAAGGACATCCATATTTGTTCAGTATACAGGTACTGTTTTAGTGTTTATTAAAAAACCTAATCTGATTTAGTGTAGGGAAAAGCTTGAAGATCCTGAGGAACCTTTCCCCTTCGACCTGGATGAGTTTGTAACAGTGGATGAGGTCACCGATGAGACCGAGGAGCACACGCCACCTAAACGTTCTAAAACGTCGTCCAAGTCTAAGGTGTCCCAAGAACGCGCTCAGACCTCCACAAATAGAAAGAAACCTCCGCTGTCCAGTACTGATGCTCGTTCAAAAAAAGGTAACATACCCCCAGCTTCAGGCACACGAAGAACCAGAACATCTGCAAAACTTGAGGCAGAGACCCTGGAAGTTCCAGATCTGATGGAAAAGCAGTCTGTAAAGTCCAAAGCAGACATCAAAGTCAAAGAGCCAGAAAAGCTGGATGAACCTGCAGACGATGGAGTTGGTATCCCACCAGCTTTCAGTGAAGTAGCAAAGGAAGTGCCCATGTCTTCAGGAGGAAAAGAGGACTGCAATGCTAAGACAAACACTAACGAGAGCAAAGATGATGGAGCCTCTCACCCCCAAGAGTCCACTGAGTTTGATTTGACTGCTCTTGCAGTGGAAGCTCGTCCTCACCAAGCATCTGAGGTACAGGAAACAATTCCAACTTCGGAGCATCCCACTAAAAAGTCTGCCACAGAGAACACAGATCTTCCACCCCAGGATGCTCTCCTGACCCTTGATGAGCTCTGCGATGAAGAGGAAGGTTTTGCCGTTGACGGGGCGGTTGAGGACCTGCTGAGGCAGCATGCTGGGGAGAATCCAGAAACGCTTTTAACTGTTGATGAGGTGGGAGATGATGAAACTGAAGAGGAGCAGCTGAAAAAGGCACTTCAGGGTCTAGTCACCCTCGACGAAATTGTTGCAGAGGAAGATGAGGATGAGGGATCTTTCAACCCTGAGGTAGGTCTATTACATTGGTCAGTCTGTTCTTGTTGTGGATCTTTGTCCCATTCGTGTGACCCCAGACTGTTTTGTTTGACTGTTGGCATTTTCCTCAGGCACTTTTTACTCTAGATGAAACAAGAGACGACGAGCAAACGGAAGAGGCAGAACAGGATCAAAGTAAACATGCCCGTTCTGAAGTTGAAACATCAGCCCAAGCAGATGTGCCTGTAGAATCGTCTTGCCTTGAAGAGGAGAACCAGGAGCTGGATGAGCTTCACAAAATGAGCTTTGTGACTGTGGATGAAGTGGGTGAGGAAGAGGAGGAAAAGCAAGGGCAGTTACTTCAAGAGAAGGTGGAGCAAGAAAAAGAGGCGCCTGTCACCAGGAGGGGTGGAAGGGCTAGGAAGAGAGTTCGGCAGGTGTCTGGTAAATGCTACAAAAGTTCTTAAGTTTTAATTTTTCTCAATCGGGCAACACGTAATGTGTATAATTTAGCAATACCAGTACAGGCAGCAGATTTTACTTACCTCAGTTACACACTGGTTTTGGTGTTTTTTTTTTTTTTTTTTTTTAATTGTAAAAAATATGTATGTCAGCATTATTTCAACGTGCCATCAAAGATTTCCACTGAGGATATTTTCACGTTATTTTTAACGTTAATTTCTGTTTCTGAACTATTTCTACAGATATATTTGACTACATAAATTAATTTAATTCTTACATTTAACGTCTCAGCCGCTCAAAGAGATTGGGCCCCTTTTTGAGACTCCCTCTTCCTTTTTTATAATGTTTAGGGAGTTTTTCCTTTTCACTGTTGCCCTAGGCTTGCTCTGTTTGGCATTGGCCCTAGATATTAGATGATCTAAAATTGTAAAGCTGCTTTGAGAAAATGCTCCATTTTATTTTATTTTTAATGTTATATATAAATCAATCTGACATGACTTTGCCATGTCTGCGTAGTGAGAAAGTCTACCTGTGGAAAAGGTGGGAAGTCTGGTGACACAGCCACAGTGAAGAAGCCAAATGCTGAGGTGTCCTCCCCAAAAACAAAGGCTACAAACAAAAAAACTGAACATCAGGACGTGCACTTTGAGGAAACCACAGAAGAAAAGAAGCCTAGTGTCGACACACAGGAAAGTGATGTCACTGTCCGACCGCTGAACGAAAAAAGGGCGGCAATAAAAGGTAACTGACTTGAACAAGCCATTCAGTGATGCAGTTCTGCATAGCACTTCTAGCACAATTATATTAGAAAAAATATATAGTATCTATATACTTATCTAATTTCCTGCCTGTTAAAAAGTTACAGCCTTTGTTTGTGATGTGCTATGGCATGGCGGTATATGAAGAAGAAAATCATACGGGAAATTAAAAGCAATATACCACATGGTGCACTAGATTAACTTGAATTACTCGCGTAATCAAGTAATGGTCGTTTAAAAATGTTGGTGATCTATGAACAAGTTTGAAGAAGTGCAATTAGACTTCACACTCCCTGACCTTTCCAGACTTTTTTTTGGTTGTCGTTGGTTTCCCATTTTGCTGTCAGAATATTAAAGACCCACATTTATCACCATTTCAGAGGAATCCAGACTGAGGCGAGAGTCTGAACTAAACAAGGAGCCAGAATCCAAGAAGACCTGCGTAGAGCCATCCATAACTGAGGACTTCACACTTCCTCCTTTTAATTCAGCAGTTGCTGTTGGTAAGACGACTATTACAGGCTGTAGAGATAAAGTTCAGTGGCTTATTTTGACATGAAGATACATTCTGTGTAAGGGTGCACCCTTCTCTTTATGGTACAGATATCAAAGCACTGAGCGTCAGATATCAGCAGTACTGCGTAATAATGTGTGTGAAGCACCTTCTTTCTGCCAACATTATAGAAGCGAGAGAAGCGGTTCAGATTTATTCACTGAACTAAACCCCAACATGACAAACATTTTCCTGATTTGTTAAGCTTGTCAGAAAAGTGAGAAAATGGCAAGAAAAAACAAAGCTCAAGCATAAACTACAGCTTTACTATTATGTGGTGATTTCTAGATGTAGGCTATTGTTGTTGTTGTTGTTGTTGTTATTATTATTATTATTATTATAGAGGCATTGCAAGGGAAATTGCAGGAGGTGCACTTTCAAGATCTGGGATGGTTCAGATACTTCAGCACTTTCAGCCTTTTATGTAGTGCATTTACACCAGTTAAATAAGTTGTTTTTGCATCTCATCTGCATTATAGAACATCTTTCTTTGAGTTGCCGTTTGCTGTTCTAATGTTCTTGTTTAATAAAAATCACTTCATATTAATTTTGAGATATCCTCTAATTTGTGCTAGCAGTATAAATGTAACACAATAAATGAAGTTTCCTTGATTTTATTTGTCTGTGGGTCTACACCTACTGAACTGTAAAATTCATATTTACCTGTACCACCATGATGCGCGTGTGCTTGTGCGTGCGCGTGCGCGTGCGTGTGTATATGTGTGTATGCGTGTGCGTGCGTGCGTGCGTGCGTGCGTGCGTGCGTGCGTGCGTGCGTGCGTGCGTGTGTGTGTGTGTGTGTGTGTG